>JAUDJH010000063.1:0-82348 GCA_036320925.1 Automeris io | reverse complement strand
GGACAATTTTATATACAGTTTCTTCTCATACTCATGTTTCTCCTAAAAGACCAAAAATTGTAACTTCCTTTAGACCCAAAATTAAACACGTTAAGCCTTCTGTTACTTACTTCTTTCAATATTTCTCCCAGTAATCCACAACCTCTGAAAAACTGTTATATTAGGAAGGAAAATTAAATATAAGAGAAAAACCAGGAGAATATATATGTATCTAAAAAATAATAATATATATATATATATATATATATAATAAAATAAGGTGAGATGACAAGTGAAAAACTATTGTATTAGAAAAAATAAAATTTAATATAAGAGGAAAACCAGGAGAATATATATGTATCTAAAAAATAATAATATATATATATATATATAATAAAATAAGGTGAGATGACAAGTGAAAAACTATTGTATTAGAAAAAATAAAATTAAATATAAAAGGAAAACCAGGAGTAAGTATATGTATGTAAAATATATGATAAAATATTACATGTGGTAGGATAACATGATGGTAAGCGGGCATTTCGTAAAGATGGCAGGTATGAGAACAGATAACTAGGTAAGATATAAATGGGAGTATATATATATGAATATAATAAAATAACATGTGACAAGATCACGTGATGGTAAGTGGGCATTCACGTTTTTTCAGTTTTTCGTGAATATCTCGAGAAGTACTTATCGGAGAGAGGAGCACGATACGTCAAAAGTCGCGTCTCGTAAGGGCGCACACGCTGGAGCCGAAAGATGAGCAGGTCTCAATATAAAAAGATGATGATGGTGATGATTATGTTTCACCGACGTAGTGTTGGGTCCTGTGGGTTCCAGTATTCTCGGATTCGGGATTGCGACCCCTCGGCTGATTCGCGACGATGAGCTCTATCCGATAGTGCCAAAATTTATTATATAAAATCAGATATGTTCCTCAAAAACAGTACTTTCGTCAGCCCGCTAAACTGCCACTTCCGGCCCTTTCGTTTTATAAATCACGGGTTTTAAGTGTCCAGGCAGATCCCCGGGGACGCGGCCCTCGTGCTGCAGGTGAAAAAGAAGCTATAGGTCGAATAATGTAATTTTCAGAATTTTTTAAAATTTATATGAAAAAGCGCCTTGTAAAATTTTATTACTATGTTCAATTTATGTATTAATTTGGCCTAAAAAAGGGGTCCAGATCTTTAATTATGGACGTGCCAGGGCGGGATCCCTAATATAATCCTCCTCCTCCACAAAATATTTAACAGGGACAAGAAATAAGGGTCAAAAGGGATGGGCAATTTCTATAACAACTAAAAAAGAGAAAAACTATATACTATCTGACCTTATTGGCACTTGGGGCGAGCAGGGACAGCTTTTAATTTGCACAGTTGTTTCTCAAAACCTTCCCTATGGAAGGAAGGAAGACGTTCAACACGACACTACGCAGGCCTCCCGGCAGGAAGAACGAGCACTCTCAGTATTCGCTCTGCAATATTTATAGCGTTAACATATATAAGTACGACACACCTTATAACAATCATAAAACCCAACAAGCAAGAGGATCTAGTTTTTTTAAAAAACTCACAATTCGTGGTCTCCTACAATTTTCTACAAGCTATATGCAAAGCAATGCTGTTCTAAGATCTCAATGATCAAGCAAATCAGGTCAAAAGCACTTCGAAAACACTGTTTTAATCTGAATACTAATTTCTAATTGCTAATAGTATGAAAAACAAAGGCAGACTGTCGGTTACAATTTTGATTTGACGGCCGTTTGTGAGTTAGGCTCAGAATTCTATACAAAAATTCCCTTCCCACAACCCTCTATGTTTCTATATAATTTATGACTGTTCAAAAAGAAAGCAGATAGAAAAAAATTAATATTTAATAAATTTAATATTTGACAAATTCAATATTTTGTTCGTTTAAACCAATATACGATTTTGCCTGCACAGATATTCTCAAAAAATGTTTAATATCATCAAAGCTTGCCTAAGTAAATGCTGAGCCCTCGAGAAGCAAAACACAAAATACAAAAAAACAAATATAGTCCGTCTCGGATGTAATCCGGTGCTATTTAGCAAAAAAGCTTGCAAAAACATATAAAATGGTACGAAAATTGGGTTAGGTTCCGGTTGCGTATACAAATTTCGACCTTAAATTCATTAACATAGAGGTTTTTTCAGTTTTTTTTTCGTGAATATCTCGAAAAATACGTATCGGAGAGAGGAGCACGATACGTCAAAAGTCGCGTCTCGTAAGGGCGCACCCGCTGGACCCGCTCCACAAAAGATTTAAACGGGGTCGTGTTGTGTTGTGTTGGGTTAGGTTAGGTTAGGTTAGGTTAGGTTAGGTTAGGTTAGGTTAGGTTAGGTTAGGTGTTGTGTTGGGTTAGGTTGGGTTAGGTTAGGTTAGGCTGCACAAGGCCTGCACAAGGCCGGACGTCGCCGGATGCCTAGGAAGATGGCTCGGCTTTGCCCTTAGCATCCGGCAGACGAGAGAAGGAACACCCCGGTTAGGTTAGGTTAGGTTAGGTTAGGTTAGGTTAGGTTAGGTTAGGCTGCACAAGGCCTGCACAAGGCCGGAAGTCGCCGGATGCCGAGGAAAATGGATCGGATTTGCCCTTAGCATCCGGCAGACGAGAGAAGGAACACCCCGGTTAGGTTAGGTTAAGTTAGGTTAGGTTAAAACGATGAAAATGTATAATAAAAAATAGATATATAAAAATATATGAATGGGTCATGTGATGGTAAGTGGGTAACAATCTTAAATATATACCAAAACAGATAAAGAAAGTAATAGAAAAATAAATATATATAGAAATAACATATGGTTGGATCATATGATGGTAAGCGGGCAACTATTATGATGATATATCAAAACAGATACAGGGTATAATAAAAATATAATCAAAAATAAATTAAAAAGTTTCCGGTCAGCCGCAATTGCGTTCCGTTCACGTTTCGTATCGCTCTGCGCTCGAAAATTTCGAAAAAATATAAAATATCCTTAAAATATAAAGTGTGATATATCGTTGTGTGCGCGCTTCTTCGGCCTTTAAAACGGTGTATTTCTATTCGTTCTGTGATTTTCACATCAAAAGTTATCCTAGTTTTTTTATTCGCGAAATTTATAAAATCGCGACCGAAACCCCCATCTTATCGGTAACCCCCTATTTTCTTATTGTTATTTTGTTCGCCTTGGTGTTCTCCTGTTTTGTGCAAAAATCTGGATTTTTCCTGCGAGCTGGCCGTGAGCTATTCATGATTATTTCATTAGAACAGTTTTTTTTTTCTCTATTGTCATTTATATATTGTACTTTTAATACTTTAGATACGTCTAAATTTATCTTGTTGTGTCCCTTTTTCATTATCTAATACTGTTTACCTCTAAATTACTGTGTTTTACAAGATATTTCAATATTTGTGATTTTCAAATTTCCTTCAATTTTCTTTTTGCCTCATCTGGAGCCGGAATCTTCACAAAATTTATTGTCTTTATTTATTTTTAGCTAATAGTTTATGTGTTTTGCTGTTTTCCTTTTCATTTTTTATTGTATTTAATTTTATAATTTTTAATTTATTTACGATAAATTAGCACCATCTGTGGAGAGTAGCCGAAACTCAATTTAAGGGGTCCTCCCGTCGAGCCAACTGTAAGTTCATTAAATAATTTATTTTCATTTTCCTTTTTCAGTATTAATATTTTTCATCTATTAATTATTATATTTATTCATTAATATATATATACATATATATATATATATATATATATATATATATATATATATATATATATATATATATTCTTCATTAGAAAAATCACCTTATTATTTCTATATACCTCTTATTTCATTATATTTATTTGTTTTTAAAATCATGACATTTACATTTTTCAGTTGATTTTTTCTATTACTTAAGGTGTGTTCTTAACACTATTTATTATTTAATATATATTTTATTAAAATAAATTATATATTATGAATCCCTTAAATATTAACACCCCACACGCTTCCACATCTACTTCTTATCCCCCACACCCTCTTAATAGAACATTCGACTTTGACCTGGACCTAGATCGGACAATTTTATATACAGTTTCTTCTCATACTCATGTTTCTCCTAAAAGACCAAAAATTGTAACTTCCTTTAGACCCAAAATTAAACACGTTAAGCCTTCTGTTACTTACTTCTTTCAATATTTCTCCCAGTAATCCACAACCTCTGAAAAACTGTTATATTAGGAAGGAAAATTAAATATAAGAGAAAAACCAGGAGAATATATATGTATCTAAAAAATAATAATATATATATATATATATATATATATATATATAATAAAATAAGGTGAGATGACAAGTGAAAAACTATTGTATTAGAAAAAATAAAATTTAATATAAGAGGAAAACCAGGAGAATATATATGTATCTAAAAAATAATAATATATATATATATATATATAATAAAATAAGGTGAGATGACAAGTGAAAAACTATTGTATTAGAAAAAATAAAATTAAATATAAAAGGAAAACCAGGAGTAAGTATATGTATGTAAAATATATGATAAAATATTACATGTGGTAGGATAACATGATGGTAAGCGGGCATTTCGTAAAGATGGCAGGTATGAGAACAGATAACTAGGTAAGATATAAATGGGAGTATATATATATGAATATAATAAAATAACATGTGACAAGATCACGTGATGGTAAGTGGGCATTCACGTTTTTTCAGTTTTTCGTGAATATCTCGAGAAGTACTTATCGGAGAGAGGAGCACGATACGTCAAAAGTCGCGTCTCGTAAGGGCGCACACGCTGGAGCCGAAAGATGAGCAGGTCTCAATATAAAAAGATGATGATGGTGATGATTATGTTTCACCGACGTAGTGTTGGGTCCTGTGGGTTCCAGTATTCTCGGATTCGGGATTGCGACCCCTCGGCTGATTCGCGACGATGAGCTCTATCCGATAGTGCCAAAATTTATTATATAAAATCAGATATGTTCCTCAAAAACAGTACTTTCGTCAGCCCGCTAAACTGCCACTTCCGGCCCTTTCGTTTTATAAATCACGGGTTTTAAGTGTCCAGGCAGATCCCCGGGGACGCGGCCCTCGTGCTGCAGGTGAAAAAGAAGCTATAGGTCGAATAATGTAATTTTCAGAATTTTTTAAAATTTATATGAAAAAGCGCCTTGTAAAATTTTATTACTATGTTCAATTTATGTATTAATTTGGCCTAAAAAAGGGGTCCAGATCTTTAATTATGGACGTGCCAGGGCGGGATCTCTAATATAATCCTCCTCCTCCACAAAATATTTAACAGGGACAAGAAATAAGGGTCAAAAGGGATGGGCAATTTCTATAACAACTAAAAAAGAGAAAAACTATATACTATCTGACCTTATTGGCACTTGGGGCGAGCAGGGACAGCTTTTAATTTGCACAGTTGTTTCTCAAAACCTTCCCTATGGAAGGAAGGAAGACGTTCAACACGACACTACGCAGGCCTCCCGGCAGGAAGAACGAGCACTCTCAGTATTCGCTCTGCAATATTTATAGCGTTAACATATATAAGTACGACACACCTTATAACAATCATAAAACCCAACAAGCAAGAGGATCTAGTTTTTTTAAAAAACTCACAATTCGTGGTCTCCTACAATTTTCTACAAGCTATATGCAAAGCAATGCTGTTCTAAGATCTCAATGATCAAGCAAATCAGGTCAAAAGCACTTCGAAAACACTGTTTTAATCTGAATACTAATTTCTAATTGCTAATAGTATGAAAAACAAAGGCAGACTGTCGGTTACAATTTTGATTTGACGGCCGTTTGTGAGTTAGGCTCAGAATTCTATACAAAAATTCCCTTCCCACAACCCTCTATGTTTCTATATAATTTATGACTGTTCAAAAAGAAAGCAGATAGAAAAAAATTAATATTTAATAAATTTAATATTTGACAAATTCAATATTTTGTTCGTTTAAACCAATATACGATTTTGCCTGCACAGATATTCTCAAAAAATGTTTAATATCATCAAAGCTTGCCTAAGTAAATGCTGAGCCCTCGAGAAGCAAAACACAAAATACAAAAAAACAAATATAGTCCGTCTCGGATGTAATCCGGTGCTATTTAGCAAAAAAGCTTGCAAAAACATATAAAATGGTACGAAAATTGGGTTAGGTTCCGGTTGCGTATACAAATTTCGACCTTAAATTCATTAACATAGAGGTTTTTTCAGTTTTTTTTTCGTGAATATCTCGAAAAATACGTATCGGAGAGAGGAGCACGATACGTCAAAAGTCGCGTCTCGTAAGGGCGCACCCGCTGGACCCGCTCCACAAAAGATTTAAACGGGGTCGTGTTGTGTTGTGTTGGGTTAGGTTAGGTTAGGTTAGGTTAGGTTAGGTTAGGTTAGGTTAGGTTAGGTTAGGTGTTGTGTTGGGTTAGGTTGGGTTAGGTTAGGTTAGGCTGCACAAGGCCTGCACAAGGCCGGACGTCGCCGGATGCCTAGGAAGATGGCTCGGCTTTGCCCTTAGCATCCGGCAGACGAGAGAAGGAACACCCCGGTTAGGTTAGGTTAGGTTAGGTTAGGTTAGGTTAGGTTAGGTTAGGCTGCACAAGGCCTGCACAAGGCCGGAAGTCGCCGGATGCCGAGGAAAATGGATCGGATTTGCCCTTAGCATCCGGCAGACGAGAGAAGGAACACCCCGGTTAGGTTAGGTTAAGTTAGGTTAGGTTAAAACGATGAAAATGTATAATAAAAAATAGATATATAAAAATATATGAATGGGTCATGTGATGGTAAGTGGGTAACAATCTTAAATATATACCAAAACAGATAAAGAAAGTAATAGAAAAATAAATATATATAGAAATAACATATGGTTGGATCATATGATGGTAAGCGGGCAACTATTATGATGATATATCAAAACAGATACAGGGTATAATAAAAATATAATCAAAAATAAATTAAAAAGTTTCCGGTCAGCCGCAATTGCGTTCCGTTCACGTTTCGTATCGCTCTGCGCTCGAAAATTTCGAAAAAATATAAAATATCCTTAAAATATAAAGTGTGATATATCGTTGTGTGCGCGCTTCTTCGGCCTTTAAAACGGTGTATTTCTATTCGTTCTGTGATTTTCACATCAAAAGTTATCCTAGTTTTTTTATTCGCGAAATTTATAAAATCGCGACCGAAACCCCCATCTTATCGGTAACCCCCTATTTTCTTATTGTTATTTTGTTCGCCTTGGTGTTCTCCTGTTTTGTGCAAAAATCTGGATTTTTCCTGCGAGCTGGCCGTGAGCTATTCATGATTATTTCATTAGAACAGTTTTTTTTTTCTCTATTGTCATTTATATATTGTACTTTTAATACTTTAGATACGTCTAAATTTATCTTGTTGTGTCCCTTTTTCATTATCTAATACTGTTTACCTCTAAATTACTGTGTTTTACAAGATATTTCAATATTTGTGATTTTCAAATTTCCTTCAATTTTCTTTTTGCCTCATCTGGAGCCGGAATCTTCACAAAATTTATTGTCTTTATTTATTTTTAGCTAATAGTTTATGTGTTTTGCTGTTTTCCTTTTCATTTTTTATTGTATTTAATTTTATAATTTTTAATTTATTTACGATAAATTAGCACCATCTGTGGAGAGTAGCCGAAACTCAATTTAAGGGGTCCTCCCGTCGAGCCAACTGTAAGTTCATTAAATAATTTATTTTCATTTTCCTTTTTCAGTATTAATATTTTTCATCTATTAATTATTATATTTATTCATTAATATATATATACATATATATATATATATATATATATATATATATATATATATATATATATATATATATATATATATATTCTTCATTAGAAAAATCACCTTATTATTTCTATATACCTCTTATTTCATTATATTTATTTGTTTTTAAAATCATGACATTTACATTTTTCAGTTGATTTTTTCTATTACTTAAGGTGTGTTCTTAACACTATTTATTATTTAATATATATTTTATTAAAATAAATTATATATTATGAATCCCTTAAATATTAACACCCCACACGCTTCCACATCTACTTCTTATCCCCCACACCCTCTTAATAGAACATTCGACTTTGACCTGGACCTAGATCGGACAATTTTATATACAGTTTCTTCTCATACTCATGTTTCTCCTAAAAGACCAAAAATTGTAACTTCCTTTAGACCCAAAATTAAACACGTTAAGCCTTCTGTTACTTACTTCTTTCAATATTTCTCCCAGTAATCCACAACCTCTGAAAAACTGTTATATTAGGAAGGAAAATTAAATATAAGAGAAAAACCAGGAGAATATATATGTATCTAAAAAATAATAATATATATATATATATATATATATGTATATATATATATATATATATATATATATATAATAAAATAAGGTGAGATGACAAGTGAAAAACTATTGTATTAGAAAAAATAAAATTTAATATAAGAGGAAAACCAGGAGAATATATATGTATCTAAAAAATAATAATATATATATATATATATAATAAAATAAGGTGAGATGACAAGTGAAAAACTATTGTATTAGAAAAAATAAAATTAAATATAAAAGGAAAACCAGGAGTAAGTATATGTATGTAAAATATATGATAAAATATTACATGTGGTAGGATAACATGATGGTAAGCGGGCATTTCGTAAAGATGGCAGGTATGAGAACAGATAACTAGGTAAGATATAAATGGGAGTATATATATATGAATATAATAAAATAACATGTGACAAGATCACGTGATGGTAAGTGGGCATTCACGTTTTTTCAGTTTTTCGTGAATATCTCGAGAAGTACTTATCGGAGAGAGGAGCACGATACGTCAAAAGTCGCGTCTCGTAAGGGCGCACACGCTGGAGCCGAAAGATGAGCAGGTCTCAATATAAAAAGATGATGATGGTGATGATTATGTTTCACCGACGTAGTGTTGGGTCCTGTGGGTTCCAGTATTCTCGGATTCGGGATTGCGACCCCTCGGCTGATTCGCGACGATGAGCTCTATCCGATAGTGCCAAAATTTATTATATAAAATCAGATATGTTCCTCAAAAACAGTACTTTCGTCAGCCCGCTAAACTGCCACTTCCGGCCCTTTCGTTTTATAAATCACGGGTTTTAAGTGTCCAGGCAGATCCCCGGGGACGCGGCCCTCGTGCTGCAGGTGAAAAAGAAGCTATAGGTCGAATAATGTAATTTTCAGAATTTTTTAAAATTTATATGAAAAAGCGCCTTGTAAAATTTTATTACTATGTTCAATTTATGTATTAATTTGGCCTAAAAAAGGGGTCCAGATCTTTAATTATGGACGTGCCAGGGCGGGATCCCTAATATAATCCTCCTCCTCCACAAAATATTTAACAGGGACAAGAAATAAGGGTCAAAAGGGATGGGCAATTTCTATAACAACTAAAAAAGAGAAAAACTATATACTATCTGACCTTATTGGCACTTGGGGCGAGCAGGGACAGCTTTTAATTTGCACAGTTGTTTCTCAAAACCTTCCCTATGGAAGGAAGGAAGACGTTCAACACGACACTACGCAGGCCTCCCGGCAGGAAGAACGAGCACTCTCAGTATTCGCTCTGCAATATTTATAGCGTTAACATATATAAGTACGACACACCTTATAACAATCATAAAACCCAACAAGCAAGAGGATCTAGTTTTTTTAAAAAACTCACAATTCGTGGTCTCCTACAATTTTCTACAAGCTATATGCAAAGCAATGCTGTTCTAAGATCTCAATGATCAAGCAAATCAGGTCAAAAGCACTTCGAAAACACTGTTTTAATCTGAATACTAATTTCTAATTGCTAATAGTATGAAAAACAAAGGCAGACTGTCGGTTACAATTTTGATTTGACGGCCGTTTGTGAGTTAGGCTCAGAATTCTATACAAAAATTCCCTTCCCACAACCCTCTATGTTTCTATATAATTTATGACTGTTCAAAAAGAAAGCAGATAGAAAAAAATTAATATTTAATAAATTTAATATTTGACAAATTCAATATTTTGTTCGTTTAAACCAATATACGATTTTGCCTGCACAGATATTCTCAAAAAATGTTTAATATCATCAAAGCTTGCCTAAGTAAATGCTGAGCCCTCGAGAAGCAAAACACAAAATACAAAAAAACAAATATAGTCCGTCTCGGATGTAATCCGGTGCTATTTAGCAAAAAAGCTTGCAAAAACATATAAAATGGTACGAAAATTGGGTTAGGTTCCGGTTGCGTATACAAATTTCGACCTTAAATTCATTAACATAGAGGTTTTTTCAGTTTTTTTTTCGTGAATATCTCGAAAAATACGTATCGGAGAGAGGAGCACGATACGTCAAAAGTCGCGTCTCGTAAGGGCGCACCCGCTGGACCCGCTCCACAAAAGATTTAAACGGGGTCGTGTTGTGTTGTGTTGGGTTAGGTTAGGTTAGGTTAGGTTAGGTTAGGTTAGGTTAGGTTAGGTGTTGTGTTGGGTTAGGTTGGGTTAGGTTAGGTTAGGCTGCACAAGGCCTGCACAAGGCCGGACGTCGCCGGATGCCTAGGAAGATGGCTCGGCTTTGCCCTTAGCATCCGGCAGACGAGAGAAGGAACACCCCGGTTAGGTTAGGTTAGGTTAGGTTAGGTTAGGTTAGGTTAGGTTAGGCTGCACAAGGCCTGCACAAGGCCGGAAGTCGCCGGATGCCGAGGAAAATGGATCGGATTTGCCCTTAGCATCCGGCAGACGAGAGAAGGAACACCCCGGTTAGGTTAGGTTAAGTTAGGTTAGGTTAAAACGATGAAAATGTATAATAAAAAATAGATATATAAAAATATATGAATGGGTCATGTGATGGTAAGTGGGTAACAATCTTAAATATATACCAAAACAGATAAAGAAAGTAATAGAAAAATAAATATATATAGAAATAACATATGGTTGGGTCATATGATGGTAAGCGGGCAACTATTATGATGATATATCAAAACAGATACAGGGTATAATAAAAATATAATCAAAAAAAAATTAAAAAGTTTCCGGTCAGCCGCAATTGCGTTCCGTTCACGTTTCGTATCGCTCTGCGCTCGAAAATTTCGAAAAAATATAAAATATCCTTAAAATATAAAGTGTGATATATCGTTGTGTGCGCGCTTCTTCGGCCTTTAAAACGGTGTATTTCTATTCGTTCTGTGATTTTCACATCAAAAGTTATCCTAGTTTTTTTATTCGCGAAATTTATAAAATCGCGACCGAAACCCCCATCTTATCGGTAACCCCCTATTTTCTTATTGTTATTTTGTTCGCCTTGGTGTTCTCCTGTTTTGTGCAAAAATCTGGATTTTTCCTGCGAGCTGGCCGTGAGCTATTCATGATTATTTCATTAGAACAGTTTTTTTTTTCTCTATTGTCATTTATATATTGTACTTTTAATACTTTAGATACGTCTAAATTTATCTTGTTGTGTCCCTTTTTCATTATCTAATACTGTTTACCTCTAAATTACTGTGTTTTACAAGATATTTCAATATTTGTGATTTTCAAATTTCCTTCAATTTTCTTTTTGCCTCATCTGGAGCCGGAATCTTCACAAAATTTATTGTCTTTATTTATTTTTAGCTAATAGTTTATGTGTTTTGCTGTTTTCCTTTTCATTTTTTATTGTATTTAATTTTATAATTTTTAATTTATTTACGATAAATTAGCACCATCTGTGGAGAGTAGCCGAAACTCAATTTAAGGGGTCCTCCCGTCGAGCCAACTGTAAGTTCATTAAATAATTTATTTTCATTTTCCTTTTTCAGTATTAATATTTTTCATCTATTAATTATTATATTTATTCATTAATATATATATATATATATATATATATATATTCTTCATTAGAAAAATCACCTTATTATTTCTATATACCTCTTATTTCATTATATTTATTTGTTTTTAAAATCATGACATTTACATTTTTCAGTTGATTTTTTCTATTACTTAAGGTGTGTTCTTAACACTATTTATTATTTAATATATATTTTATTAAAATAAATTATATATTATGAATCCCTTAAATATTAACACCCCACACGCTTCCACATCTACTTCTTATCCCCCACACCCTCTTAATAGAACATTCGACTTTGACCTGGACCTAGATCGGACAATTTTATATACAGTTTCTTCTCATACTCATGTTTCTCCTAAAAGACCAAAAATTGTAACTTCCTTTAGACCCAAAATTAAACACGTTAAGCCTTCTGTTACTTACTTCTTTCAATATTTCTCCCAGTAATCCACAACCTCTGAAAAACTGTTATATTAGGAAGGAAAATTAAATATAAGAGAAAAACCAGGAGAATATATATGTATCTAAAAAATAATAATATATATATATATATATATATATATATATATATATATATATATAATAAAATAAGGTGAGATGACAAGTGAAAAACTATTGTATTAGAAAAAATAAAATTTAATATAAGAGGAAAACCAGGAGAATATATATGTATCTAAAAAATAATAATATATATATATATATATAATAAAATAAGGTGAGATGACAAGTGAAAAACTATTGTATTAGAAAAAATAAAATTAAATATAAAAGGAAAACCAGGAGTAAGTATATGTATGTAAAATATATGATAAAATATTACATGTGGTAGGATAACATGATGGTAAGCGGGCATTTCGTAAAGATGGCAGGTATGAGAACAGATAACTAGGTAAGATATAAATGGGAGTATATATATATGAATATAATAAAATAACATGTGACAAGATCACGTGATGGTAAGTGGGCATTCACGTTTTTTCAGTTTTTCGTGAATATCTCGAGAAGTACTTATCGGAGAGAGGAGCACGATACGTCAAAAGTCGCGTCTCGTAAGGGCGCACACGCTGGAGCCGAAAGATGAGCAGGTCTCAATATAAAAAGATGATGATGGTGATGATTATGTTTCACCGACGTAGTGTTGGGTCCTGTGGGTTCCAGTATTCTCGGATTCGGGATTGCGACCCCTCGGCTGATTCGCGACGATGAGCTCTATCCGATAGTGCCAAAATTTATTATATAAAATCAGATATGTTCCTCAAAAACAGTACTTTCGTCAGCCCGCTAAACTGCCACTTCCGGCCCTTTCGTTTTATAAATCACGGGTTTTAAGTGTCCAGGCAGATCCCCGGGGACGCGGCCCTCGTGCTGCAGGTGAAAAAGAAGCTATAGGTCGAATAATGTAATTTTCAGAATTTTTTAAAATTTATATGAAAAAGCGCCTTGTAAAATTTTATTACTATGTTCAATTTATGTATTAATTTGGCCTAAAAAAGGGGTCCAGATCTTTAATTATGGACGTGCCAGGGCGGGATCCCTAATATAATCCTCCTCCTCCACAAAATATTTAACAGGGACAAGAAATAAGGGTCAAAAGGGATGGGCAATTTCTATAACAACTAAAAAAGAGAAAAACTATATACTATCTGACCTTATTGGCACTTGGGGCGAGCAGGGACAGCTTTTAATTTGCACAGTTGTTTCTCAAAACCTTCCCTATGGAAGGAAGGAAGACGTTCAACACGACACTACGCAGGCCTCCCGGCAGGAAGAACGAGCACTCTCAGTATTCGCTCTGCAATATTTATAGCGTTAACATATATAAGTACGACACACCTTATAACAATCATAAAACCCAACAAGCAAGAGGATCTAGTTTTTTTAAAAAACTCACAATTCGTGGTCTCCTACAATTTTCTACAAGCTATATGCAAAGCAATGCTGTTCTAAGATCTCAATGATCAAGCAAATCAGGTCAAAAGCACTTCGAAAACACTGTTTTAATCTGAATACTAATTTCTAATTGCTAATAGTATGAAAAACAAAGGCAGACTGTCGGTTACAATTTTGATTTGACGGCCGTTTGTGAGTTAGGCTCAGAATTCTATACAAAAATTCCCTTCCCACAACCCTCTATGTTTCTATATAATTTATGACTGTTCAAAAAGAAAGCAGATAGAAAAAAATTAATATTTAATAAATTTAATATTTGACAAATTCAATATTTTGTTCGTTTAAACCAATATACGATTTTGCCTGCACAGATATTCTCAAAAAATGTTTAATATCATCAAAGCTTGCCTAAGTAAATGCTGAGCCCTCGAGAAGCAAAACACAAAATACAAAAAAACAAATATAGTCCGTCTCGGATGTAATCCGGTGCTATTTAGCAAAAAAGCTTGCAAAAACATATAAAATGGTACGAAAATTGGGTTAGGTTCCGGTTGCGTATACAAATTTCGACCTTAAATTCATTAACATAGAGGTTTTTTCAGTTTTTTTTTCGTGAATATCTCGAAAAATACGTATCGGAGAGAGGAGCACGATACGTCAAAAGTCGCGTCTCGTAAGGGCGCACCCGCTGGACCCGCTCCACAAAAGATTTAAACGGGGTCGTGTTGTGTTGTGTTGGGTTAGGTTAGGTTAGGTTAGGTTAGGTTAGGTTAGGTTAGGTTAGGTTAGGTGTTGTGTTGGGTTAGGTTGGGTTAGGTTAGGTTAGGCTGCACAAGGCCTGCACAAGGCCGGACGTCGCCGGATGCCTAGGAAGATGGCTCGGCTTTGCCCTTAGCATCCGGCAGACGAGAGAAGGAACACCCCGGTTAGGTTAGGTTAGGTTAGGTTAGGTTAGGTTAGGTTTTTTTTTTTTTTTTTTTTTTTAAGGGCCCCGCCTCCACCCCGTCACTATGGGAAAATGTGACGTCATTGAAAACTTTTGCTTTTAATGATTCTATATAATACTAGCCCTTTTTGTGCAGAATTGCAAGGAAGTGAAACGGTAATTTAGAATACATTAATAAAAATGGTGCTATATAAAACAAACTTAGAGTTAAGTTTAACATATTTTCGTTAAGACCAAAAGGAATTTAAACAAAAGAAGATTAAACATAGAAATTAATACATAATAGAAATTAATACATAATAGAAATTAATACATTAAAAGATAGATACATAGTAATAAAAGAACAGTAACACTATCAATACAAGGATGAAATTAAGAGTAGAATACATAAATTATAAAAGAAAACTAAAAGAAATTGGATACATTAAAAGAGAGGACTTAATATTAAGAAACAAAAAGAAAAATTAAATACTAGTAAAATTATAAGTAACAATTTATAAAATAAGGAACAATAATAATATTAGGAAAACAAAAGAAAAGTAAAATTATACTAAATGATATTATAAGAAGAAACAATAAAATCAAAGACAAAAGCAAACTTAGGAGGACAAAAGAAATTAAATTATACTTAGTAAGACTATAAAGAATAACAATAAAATAGAAATGATAAGAGACGATAATAGTAATGAGAAAAGAAGGTAAAACCTTTTTTTTTTTTTTTTATTTTTTTTTTATTTATTTATTTATTTATTTTTTTTTATTTTTTTATAATTTAATATAAAAGAAATAAGTAATAATTAAAGAAAAAGATAAGTTACGGGCCATCAGGGAAACAAAGTAGGGAAATATTATAATAAAAATAAAGTATATATTACTAGTAATATAATTATAATAGAGAATAGATAACATAGATAAAAGGCATAAAATATAATAAATATGAAAATATAAATAATATAGTAAGTATAATAATATGAACAAACATAAAGAAAACCACAGTTATATATAAGTATATAAATAATAATATATAATAAAATAAAATAATATAATGACAAGTAAATGAAAAAAAAAATCAAATAATAGTACCAGGTATGAAAGGGTCAGGGATGTAGTACATGTGTGAAAAATAATATATAATAATTCAGATAATGACAAAGAAAGGTAAAATATTGATAGAAGTAAAAATAGATAACTGGGTATAAAGAAAAACCAGGAGCATGTATATGTATATAAATAACAATATATATAATAAAGTCAGATGATGACAAGTAAAGAAAAACTATTGTATTGGAAAGAAAAAATTATATATAAATGGAAAACCAGGAGAATATATACGTATTTAAAAATAGTATAATGGTGAACAATAATAACGGATGATGATAAGTGAACAGGTAAAGAGAAGGGAATTGGAGAAGAAAGAAAAACCAGGAGTAAGTATATGTATGTAAGGTATGATATAATACTACATGTGACAAGATCACGTGATGGTAAGTGGGCATTCTGTAATTATGGCAGGTATAGATAATTAGGTATAATGTAATTGAGAGAATATATATATATATAAATAAAATAAGATAACATGTGATAAGATCACGTGATGATAAGCGGGCATTCTGTTCTGATAGCAAGTATCGGAACAGGTAACTAGGTATAATATCGCTGGGAATACATATATATATGAATAGAATAAGATAGCATGTGATAAGATCACGTGATGGTAAGCGGGCATTCTGTTCGGATAGCAAGTATCAGAACAGGTAACTAGGTATAATATAGCTGGGAATATATATATATATATATATATGAATATATTAAGATTACATGTGACAAGATCACATGATGGTAAGCGGGCATTCTGTAATTATGGCGGGTATAAGAACAGAAACTTGGTGTAATATGATTGGGAGTATACATATATATAAATATAATAAAATAACATGTGACAAGATCACGTGATGGTAAGTGGGCATTCTGTAATTATGGTGGGTATAAGAAAACTTGGTGTAATATGATTGGGAGTATATATATATATATATAAATATAAATATAAATATAATAAAATAACATGTGACAAGATCACATGATGGTAAATGGGCATTCCGTAATGATGGCAGGTATCAGAACAGATAACTAGGTATAATATAGCTGGGAATACATATATATACATGAATATATTAAGATTACATGTGATGAGATCACATGATGGTAAGCGGGCATTCTGTTCTGATAATAAGTTAATAAGGAGAAAGGAACAAGGTTTAATATAGTAAGGAATATATATATATATATATATATATACATATACATGCAAATCTATTATTGTTACATATGGCGAGATTACATGATGCTAAGTGGGCAATCTATTCTGACGTATATACAAGAAATATAGAATACAAAACTGATATTATTAGCATAGATAGAGGAATATAAAGAGAAAAGGACAGAAATATAAAGTTGATAGAAATATATTGAAGGAAAGCGAGAAGGAAGATAGTGAATGTTAAAAATATAAAAATAAGTATGGAAATAGATGGTAACTGTGTGTTGTAACTATGTATGGTTGCTAAGTAAACAGTAAAATATCAAAGGAAAAAATAACATATGAACTGACAGATCGAGTGGAATGCTATTATTTAAGGTGCGTGTTCAGGTACCAAAAAATAAAATGAATATATTTATATACATATATATTATAAAAATGAATAAATATTAATAGATATAAAAATAATATAATAAAATAAATAAATATTGAAATGAAATATAATACTTAATAATAATTAATTGGGAGCCGTGAAATTCTATCCCATTTAATAACAATAGGACAGTCGGGGCTAAAGGCTGGATGAGAATGGGGAAGATTGGCGGTTTTGCAATTAATGCAAGACGGCGATTTAATTTTGTTGGGACATGATCTCGAATCATGCTCCTCTGAACATACGGCACAATGTTGGTGTTCCGCTTTGCAGTCCGAGGACTTATGTGCGAAGCCCTGACACCTGAAACATTGTAAGAGAGGAGACTGATCATATGCGGTGATGATCTGGTATCCTAACTTGACTCTTTGCCCAACAAGGGCAGACCAGATGGATGGGTCGACCGAGATCACCACATTCTCCATACTCCCATTTCTCCACTTAATTCGTCTTACAATTTTCAGATGGACATCACTAGAGTTATTTGTCAAGTGAGACAGTAATTCTTTGTTTTGGGACAACAAAGCGGAGGTGATAAAGTCATTATCAGAGTCAGATGTGACCCCGACAAGACGTAAAAGAGGGAATCTGGGCTTAGGAATCACCGGGATAAGAGAAGGGATAGTAAGGATGGCACTGTAGATAGTGCTTTGGTCAGATTGAGACGCAACAGAAATCGCTAACTTAGCGTCCTTGCATCTTCTAACACCTGTGATGCCCACACCCAGCGTCACTACATCTACGTTCTTTTTTATGATTTTAAAAATCTCATCCGAACAGAGTAATTTATTTGATGATTCAACCAAAATGGTGAATCTTGGTTTGTTCGGTATTTCCCAAGGTTTTTGAGTACCTTTTTTAGTTAATTTATTATTATTGTCAATGACCTGGGAATTTATAGATGAAGGAGGAGAATTTGGAAGAGTATTATCTGAAATTTTGGATGAGATTTTAGTCAATAATTTTTTTGAATTTAGAAAGTCTTGTCTTAATTGATTAATGTTAGCTTCCATGTTAGTGATCGCTGAATTTAGTGAATGAATATTAAAGTTTGAAGGAGAACGGGGAATGTCAGAGTTAGTGTTTGTTAAGGGGGGAGATAAATTTGAATCTAAAGCAGGGTTGGGAATAGTAGGGGTTAAAGGAGCATTCTTAGAAGCTTCAGACTCTTTTAGTAACGTGTACAGTCTATCGATGGCGGTGATTACGTTATTTTTTATATCAGTCTTAATGTTTCTTGAGTTTTTCAAATTTATCTTAGCTGAAGTAAGACAGTTTTTAGCCTCCTGCAACCTGTTTTTGAAAACTACAGGAGGTTAGGTTAGGTTAGGTTAGGTTAGGTTAGGTTAGGTTAGGTTAGGTTAGGTTAGGTTAGGTTAGGTTAGGTTAGGTTAGGTTAGGTTAGGTTAGGTTAGGTTAGGTTAGGTTAGGTTAGGTTAGGTTAGGTTAGGTTAGGTTAGGTTAGGTTAGGTTAGGTTAGGTTAGGTTAGGTTAGGTTAGGTTAGGTTAGGTTAGGTTAGGTTAGGTTAGGTTAGGTTAGGTTAGGTTAGGTTAGGTTAGGTTAGGTTAGGTTAGGTTAGGTTAGGTTAGGTTAGGTTAGGTTAGGTTAGGTTAGGTTAGGTTAGGTTAGGTTAGGTTAGGTTAGGTTAGGTTAGGTTTTTTTTTTTTTTTTTTTTTTTTTTTTTTTTTTTTCCTAGTCCCCTCAATATCCCGTTGCTGTGTGATAATGCAACGTTATTGTCTCCCTCCATTACATTTCCCCTTATCTATTATTTGTTTCCTATTTTCAACAATTTCCTTTTATTTCTTAACTTAATTAGTTTCTACAATTTATTTCTATTCCTTATTACATTTGTTCCCTAATTAGTTTGCTCTTCTCATTAACAATCCCTGCTTATTACATTTGCTTAATTATTTCTTACATATTTGTTCCCTTATCTCTATTTCCATTTTCTTAACTCTATACAATTCTGCCTTAATTTGTTCTCCCTTTCTCTGTATCTGCTTCCTTAATACATTTGTTCCCTTTTTTGTTATTTTTCATGTTTACAATTTCTTAACTATTAAATTTAACCCATTATTTCTAATATAGTTGTTTCTTTATTTCTATTCCGTTTTACTTATCTCTAGTGTTTACAATTTCTTAACTATTACATTTAACCCATTATTTCTAATATAGTTGTTTCTTTATCTCTATTCCGATTTACTTATCTCTAGTGTTTACAATTTCTTAACTATTACATTTAAACAGTTATTTCTAATATAGTTGTTTCTTTATCTCTATTTACTTATCTCTATGCAATTATTCCTTAGTCTATTCTTAATTTCTTTTTCTATTTCCTTATTGTCCCCCTCTTAATTTATTTTATTTTACCTTACTTTTACATACTTACTTTGCTTCCATTACTATATCTTAACTAGACATCCCTTCTTTTTCTGCTTTTGATCTCTACCCAATACTCCACTTTTAGTCTATAGCTTCCCTATTCTTTACATCCTACTTACTACAGTTTCTTTTCCCTTACTGGCTATTCCTTATTTTCTACCATTTCCAAATTTCTGCTGTTACAAATTATTTTGTCGCCCGCCTCTATTTCTTTATTATAGCCGTCGGTTACAAATTCTCATTATTTCTACTTATTTCTAGCTTACTTATCATATTTCCACTTTAGACACTTTAGACATACATTTCCTGTAGCTACCCCTAACTTAGAACTTTAGCTCAGTTATGTGGTCATCAACTAACATTTTCCGTTTATTTACTTATTCTATCCCTACTACTATTGTTATCTGTTACTTATTCTATTCATTTCCACTTAAGATTAAATGTTATAATATACCTTATCTCTATCACATTTAAACTCCGCTAAACTATAGTTTCCTTACTATCCTGTCCAAATTGTCACAATTACTGTTTACATTGATAATGTTCCCACTGCTCCCTCATCCAGTCCCAACTTATCTCTATCAGTTAAAGTTTCCATTTACCCGAGTATCCCATTTGATTCCTCAGTGCTGCCCCCCAGTCAGCTGAAAGTCCAGATTATCCCTCCCATTATATACATAATTTACTGCCCTTCTAGCGATGCCGTCCCACCTGCGCCACTCGGGACAATCCGCGCTGTATGCAGGATGGCGGCAGTCTTTGGGACTCTTTACCCTATCTTGGGCCCTCATGCAGTTAATGCAATTTGGGGCACCTTGCCGTTTTGGGCACTGCCGGGTGTCGTGGGATTCGCCACAAAAGCCGCAGCTCTCCCTCTCCGCCCGGCAGTCCCCGAACCTATGCCCGTACCCCATGCACTTGTAGCACTGGAGTACCGGAGACTGGTCCACCGCCAGCACCACCTGGTAGCCGAGGCGTAGCCTTCGGCCCTCCAGGCAGCCCCAAAGCGCCGGACCAACCTCCAGCACCACATGCTGCAGCCCGTCTCTACGCCCCCTGATTCTTCGCACAACCCTTATTTTTCTCTGATCCGCCGGGATACCCTTCAGCAGGTCCTCATTTTGTTTGGTCAGGGCCTCCTGTAACCTGACATCTGTCAGGTCCGGAGTAACCCCGACCAGCCTGATCAATGGTTTTTTAGCTTTAGGGGCCACCACTGTCATGCGACCCATTCCAGTGATGGCCTCCTTAAGCTTGTCCCTATCCGAAGTGGACCCCAACGAGATGGCGACCCGGCTATCACGGCATTTCCTAATGCCATGAATCCCGATCCCCATCCCAATGACGTCCACTTCCCTCTTGACCTTGTCTATGACCTGCTCAGCCGATAACGGGTCCAGGGCTTCCACCAGCAGCGCGTGTCGTGGCGTGGCCACCACGCTGCTGTAGGACCTCCCAAAACCCGTCACCGCCTGCGCAGGTCCCTGTATCCGCGGCCCCTCCAGACCAATCATACCCCGACTCGTCTCGCCGGTCCCCCCCGTCACCTCCGTCCCCTCACTCGCCCGGCGGAGTGTCTCAACTGCCGTTCTGACAGGGCCGATGGCCTGGACTACGGTATCCACTGATTCCCGCAAGTCCTGCCGTACATCGCTTATCCTGTCCCTGGCCGATCGAGCCGCCTCCGTTGCTGCGGACGTCTCCGACTTCAGCCGTCCGATGTCCGCCCTGATGCCATCCAGAGAGGAAACAATCTCCGCTTGCGCAGCTTCTCGCTTCCCATCCCCCGACTCCCCCGCATCCCCCCCGGCCAACCGGACCCCCGCTCTCAGGCTCTCGACCCCGTCACGAATCTCACGCAAGAGTGCTTCCGTGCCGGGCTCGAGAGGTAGAAACGCAAGCGGATCCCGAGGCGCCGGAAGAGGATCGCGACCAAGCCGGGCAGAATCCTCCAACATCAGGGCGATGCCGGCCACATCCGTCCGGACCATTTTCAGCATTTCGCTGAGCTCCCCAGTCTTTGAGGAGAGTAGGGAGATGGCTCCCTCCAACGCCCCCAGATCCCCCCCCGCACCAGTTTTCCTTACACCCGCCAAAATCTCCCCCCCCAGTCTCCCCACCCTGTCCCGTATCTTTTGGATGCTCTCGATCGGCTCGGATAGTTCGTATCCGAGCCAATCACGGACACCCTTTACCGCCTTGTTTATTTCCCCCATCGTATCGAGCAACTCCTGGGTCTTATCGTGTTTCCGATTTAGCTCCGCCTTCTCGGCCACGTGAGCTCTTTCTATTCGGATTACCTCCCGGGCCGCTCTTCCCTTCTCCTCCTCCAGGTATATTTTGTGCCGTGACCTAGAGTCGGAGATGGCGAGGATGATCTCGTACATCCCCTGGAGCGACGCTACAGCCACCGTCCTACATTCGCGCTTCATATTACCAGCGCTCTCCAAAGCCTCTTTGCCCTCGAGGAGCAGTTCATTGGCCCGGAGAGTCGCCTGGTCCATAAGTAGGTGGGGACCACTACGAGAAGCTCTGGGAAGCAAACTTGACCTATTGCTTCCCTCACTGCCGCTGCCGCTGATCCCCGACCAGCTCGCGACTGACTCAGAACGGAGGGGCGGGCGGCGCAGTCTCGCCGGATCCTGAGTCAGAGCACCCTCTGCGGAGCCCGACCATGGCGAGGCCGACTCCACCGTTATAGGGATGTCCTCTAATGGTGTCTTTGGCAGCCCAGGAGGGTCCAGCCCCGCAGCCTGAAAAGGCTCCAATACGGCAGGGTCCAACCCAGGAGTGGAGGGATGCTCCTTCCTCTCGAGGGCCGATCCCGACTCCCTTGTGGCCGGTTCCGGGGCCATAGGAGAGGCCTTCTCAACTTTCTTCTTGGGCGATCTTTTCTCCTTCACAGCCAGTGTAAGTTCGCTAGCCGGAAGGGAGGCCTTTAACTCCCTAATCTCTTCCTCCTTCTTGCTCGGCCTCAAACGAGCTCTCGCCTCGCTTTGAGCGCCCAAATCTGCCGGTTTCCTAGGTCTCGACGCCATCCCGAGAAACGGTGAAGCAAGTTAGTATGCACAGGTGGGGTTTATTAACTAATTTTTTGTTACAGGAATCTGACAGGTGGAGAAACAGGACAGGACAGAGCAGCAATAGAGGAAGAAGGGGACCTCGAGCAGCGCCCGGGCACAAGGAGAGGGCAAAGAAGAATCAGAACTCAGGTAAGTACACTTAACTATTAAATAAAGAGTCACACACACTCAGATCAGTTAACAAATACATAACCTAATGTTAAACTAGCACTAAATTATCATCCCTCACAAGCTTTTAATCCACCCCATAGTATTTTTCAAAAAATGGTCAGGTTGGTCAGCCGTTGGTCAGCCACCCAAACTAGACGAGAGAGCAAGTTCCGGGCAATATTTTGCAAAAAACCGCAGGTTTCTACGGCCAATAGTCAAGGAGATACGGAATGGCTAAAATTCTGTCTAAACACAATATTTTCACCAAAATGTTTGGCTAAAAATGTCAAAAAATTCTAGCTCCTTGACCATTGGTCGCAGAAAAGCGTGCGAGGGCTCATTCGACTCGGCTCAGGGAGGCGCTTACGATGCGCTATAGAAAAATTTTTTGAGCCCAACTGGTGCGTAAGACCCCCCTTCAATTTGCCCAAGTGACCCCGCAGCCTCAGCTCTAATAGCTCGCTCAGAACGCAAATAACAAAATTTGGCCAAAAAATGGCAATTTCGCGAAAACCCACGAAATGTGGGTCTTGCGAGAGCGCACGCGTTGACGATTAGTATTCCGAAAACCACAAGTCTCTACGACCAGCGGGTCCCAAGATATTCGACTTTGAAATTTTTGCGCAAAATCCAATATGGCGGACAAAAATGAGGACAATTTAACTTTATTGTTTTCTCAGGACCCACTAATCGCAGGCCCCTCGAGTTTGGGTTCAAATTAAATGTCTCGAGAAGCTACACATGACAATAATCACGCAATATAAGTAAAAACAGTCTGGACACAATTATCATTTAAAACAGAAAATACAAGGTAACCAGAAACATAAAAACACTAATAAAAAATTGAATATTTCAGGTCCGGCCACGTTGGCAGTGCAGATCGACCCTCCGTCGCTCCGCGGTGCTGACTGTGCTGTCACGCGCTTTCCAGGACAATATGGTGAAGTAGGAATAAGATGTAAAGTTTAACCTGGACTGTGGTGCTAATTTGATATGTCCCTCCTACTTCACAGCAACTTCCGATCTCGGCGATATTCAGCTGTAATGTTCTCCTCACAACACCCCTTGCAACGCTTTTGGTAAGTATTCAGTATCACCTTCACAGACCTGTCCTCCGATACAGCAAACTACTGATTATAGAGGTCTACCAAGTTTGGTCGGCGATAACTTTCTTCCTATGCAACTTATGAAGACGGTGAAAATGCAGTGATGCTCAGTGAAAAATGGACCAACCTCTCATTAATACGGCAGGACTCCAACTACAGCGGTTCAGGATCTGGTGGAACACCCAACCACCAAAAAGTGAAGTTAACTCCGTAAGTACAGGTGCTGGAGTGACGGCGCTTTTTGGGCCTTGTAGAGCTCACGAAGAGTAGTCTTGTGATGATTTTCACTACTCCGAGCTCCTGATAGTTTCGCAGAAAATTGCACTTTTCACCAAAAACTTTTGAAAAAATCACTAAATTGATAATAACTCTTCCAACACTTATGCCAGCGAGATGGGACAAATTTTCCCATATGCGCCACGTCACGCCCGATCCAACAACACCAAGAACACTGTAATCCGACTTGAATTGCCACTTCCACGAATTTTTTACTGCGGAGCGCCTCGGAACCGATCCGTCCGCCACGAGTTTTGGCACGAGACTGGTTAGGTTAGGTTAGGTTAGGTTAGGTTAGGTTAGGTTAGGTTAGGTTAGGTTAGGTTAGGTTAGGTTAGGTTAGGTTAGGTTAGGTTAGGTTAGGTTAGGTTAGGTTAGGTTAGGTTAGGTTAGGTTAGGTTAGGTTAGGTTAGGTTGGGGTGCGAAGTTGGTCTCACCTCCTCGTGGTGCACCCTGGGCAACAATAGGCAGCAATGCTTTTCTTTTTAGGCATTGCTGGCTATTGGCGAAGAGGACCAACAATTCCTTCTCCCACATTCCCTTTACCTTGTATTCCCGTCTAATTTCTTTCATCCCTTCTCAGTTATTACTCCCACTCCTACCCCATCCCCACTTACTCCTGTCTTCCCCAATTCCAGGCTACATGTGTTAGGTTATTTTGTTAGGGATTTTATGTTAGGTTATGTTAGGCGACGAATGACTTCTTCTATTGTTTTCCCCCCTTCTTCTTCTTTGTGTCTTTTTCTTCTTTTTCTACCCCCCCTTTCTATCTCTTCTTCTTTCTCTCTTCATTTTCAACCCCAGCGAGATGAATGGAAATTAGGATGAATGCAAAAACAACGATGGAACAAGCACTAGGAAAAACAGTATTACCCCAGGAGGGTACCGGCCACTCCGCGGCCGGAGAATCCCTCCCAGTGCGGGAACTTCGCTCTCGCACTGGCAGCCCCGCGTTCTCTGGGGGGGGCAACCAAGTGCTTGGCGGTAGGGCCGACCCCCCTACCGCACCGACGACCCACGCTATGAACACGGACTCAGCATGCCTTCGAGAGGTATCCGTTCGCCTAGAACGGATGGAGGACTCCGACTCCGGTCGGAGCCTCGTGACGGTGGCTTCCGGCGTATCATCTGACCGGAAGCGCACCTATTTGAGTGCGCAGTCGAGCGACTGCGAATCTGAGGGAGAGCTGCCTGCCAAGACCTTGGCGCTCCCCCAAAGAGGTAGAGGACACCCCCCTACCCACGGCCGCCACGTGGGTATGTGGGAGGCAAGGAAAAAGCTCCTCGCGGAGCAGAAGGAGGAAGAGGAGCGCCTTGCGGCAAAGGAGCTCCTCGCAACGGCGCGGAGCGCGCGTCCCCACCTCACGTCGCGGCTTTCCGGCACGACCTCTGAGGAGGAGGACCCGTCCGCGTACGCCCTCCAAGAGAGGATCCGCCACAACCTGGACCAGTTGAACCAGTCGGTCCTGAAAAGTGGCAATTTAAAGGGGACGGTCATAAAAGACGCCAAAACTTTTATGGCCAACATCAAGGGCGACGTAGAGGAGCTCGTAGCGTCTCGTGTCTCGGACGAGGTTCGTAAGGTCCACACCCAGAACTCTCGCCTCCGAGCCGACCTACGAAGTCTCCAAGAGGAGATGGCTGCGATGCGCGCTAGAGAGCGCAAGCTATGCCAGAGACTAGGGATCAGCCCCTATGATCTCGACGACGAACCCCTGCCCACTCCTGCGGGCGAGTCTCACAACTCGCTGCTCCAGGAGCTGGGCAAGATGATGGACCAGCGGCTCGAGGCGTTTGAGCGAAAGCAGCTCCGCCCCCCGCTGGCACATGAGGAGAAGGCGTCCTACGCGGCAAAGTCGGCCGCGCGGAAGCCCCGGCCGAAGCCGGCCGGCGGCGCCGCGGAAGACGCCTCTAACCCGGACGTGACCGGGACAGGGCGAAGCTCTCACCCCGACCCCAAACCCTCCAAGGGCAAGGGCAAGGGGAAGAAGACCCGCCCTGCGCCCACCCTAGACTTGGACTCGGCGGCGGAATTCCCGCCCCTTGCAGATCCTCAAGCCGCCGGCACAAGCGCCGATGGCTGGCAACGAGTGGGCAAGGACGGGAAGGCCGTCCGCCCGAAGAAGACGAAGAGGGCCCCCCCAAAGGAGGCCCCTAAACCCAAGGAGAAGCCGCGCAAGCGGCGCCGCGCCCGGCAGCCGAAGACCGCTGTGGTCTCCTTCAAGCTGCTGCCGGGTGCGAAGGAGCGGGGCACCTCCCTTGAGGGAGTCCTAAGAGCCGCTCGAGGCCAGATGGGTACGGCGATGTTTGACGTGGGTGCCAAGGATGCATATCTCCGCGGCACCCTGACCGACGCCCGAGTGATCCACATTCCGGGCCCCCACGAGGAGGCCCAGAAGAAGGCAGACCGTCTTTGTGATCTGCTTAAGGCCGTCCTCCCAGCGACGGACGTCAAGGTGACCCGGCCCGTGAAGTGCGTGAGCCTTCGCGTGTCGGGCCTGGACGACTCCGTCACGAAGGAGGACGTGTTTTACGCCATAAAGGCGGTCTGCCAACTGACGGACGGGCAGGCTCATCTGGCCGAGCACATAAAGGCCAGCGAAGTCCGCTTCGGTACCTTCGGGTTAGGGGTATGCTGGGTCACTTGCCCAGTCGAGGTCGCCAACCTGGCGATGGAACGTGGCGTAATGGTCAACGGCTGGGCACAAGCCCAGCTCCGCCTAATGGAGCCTCGCATGCTCCGGTGTTTCCGCTGTCTGGAACCCGGGCACGTGAGCCAAAAGTGTAGGTCCAATATTGACCGAAGCGGACTTTGCCACCGCTGTGCTAAGCCGGGCCACAAGGCCCAAGAGTGCGACGGGCGGGCCTATTGCCTTGTCTGCGCCGCAGCGGGCAAACCTGCCGGCCATCGCGTCGGCAACCCTGCGTGCGCGGCCGCCAAGAAGCCCGTCCGCAAACGGAGAGGGGGCGTCTATCACAGAGACGCCCCAGATGCCGCCCCCGCGGCAATGGAGACACAGGAACAGTCTCTGATTGCTCCTGTGCCGCGGGAGGAAAACCTTGCTTCGGCTCCGCCAAATTTCTTGCAAGGTTCTTCCTTAGGAGTGCCGGGCAGTCTGGCTGAGGGGCCAGCTGCTTAGGCGATACTCCCGTGGTGTTGTGTGTGGTCCCACGCACCACAAGGCGGTGGGGAGGCGACCATCTGCCTCCCCTACATTCACGGTGAGCCCGTAAAGGGGCGACGCGCAGGGCCGGGCTCTGGGAAGGCGAGTAGCCATGCCCCTCGGCCCTAGAGCGCTTGACGGACCACCCCGGGGGTTTTAGTCGGTAAAAGTCCGGCATACCGGGGGGTGGCCCTCGACACTCCCTGACGATCCATGAGGATTTCCCCCGGGTAACAAAAAAAAAAAAAAAAAAAAAAAAAAGGTTAGGTTAGGTTAGGTTAGGTTAGGTTGGGGTGCGAAGTTGGTCTCACCTCCTCGTGGTGCACCCTGGGCAACAATAGGCAGCAATGTTTTTCTTTTTAGGCATTGCTGGCTATTGGCGAAGAGGACCAACAATTCCTTCTCCCATCTCCCCCTTTACCTTGTATTCCCGTCTCGTCTCTTTCATCCCTTCTCAGTTATTACTCCCACTCCTATCCCATCCCCACTTACTCCCGTCTTCCCCAACTCCAGGTTCATTATGTTAGGTCTTTTGATAGGTTTCTTTCTGTTAGGTTATGTTAGGCGATGTATGACTTATTCTATTGTTTTCCCCCCTTCTTCTCTTTATGACTTTCTTCTTCGTTTTTCCTCCTCCCTTTTCTATCTCTTCTTCTTTCTCTCTTCATTTTCAACCCCAGCGTGATGCGTGTAAATTTGATGAGTGTAAAATGAAAAAAATGGATAAAGCATTGAGTTCAACAGTATTACCCCAGGAGGGTACCGGTCGCTCCGCGGCCGGAGAATCCCTCCCAGTGCGGGAGCTCCGTTCTCGCACTGGCAGCCCCTCGTTCTCTGGGGGGGGCAAACCAATGCTTGGCGGTAGGGCCGACTCCCCTACCGCTCCGACGACCACGGCTACCCACACGGTTTCCGATCTTGCAGAACGAAGAGAGCTCCGGGTTTCTCTGGAGCGCCTGGAGTTAGACTCGGACGATTCGGCATCCAGCCAGATGTCCTACAGATCCGGCTCGCTGGAGCGAAAGCGGTCATACCGCTCGTTCTGCTCGGACAGCGAGCCGGACATAGACGTACCCGCCAAATTTGTGGCGGTCCCCGAACGGGGAAGAGGTAGGCGCTTCACGACCGGCCAATATGTCGGCTTGCGGGCGGCAAAGAAGGAGTTGCTCGCTGCTGAGAAGGAGGAGGAGCGGCGACGCCAGGAGTTGGACCTCCTTGAAACGGCGCGGAGCGCCCGCCCTCGCCAAACGTCGAGACTCGACGTGGTCGAGGTTGAGGGGACCTCCGTGCACACTCAGAAGGAGGTCATAGAGAGAAACTTCGAGATACTGTCGGAGTGTATCTCGAAGTCCACCAACCTCAAAGGTACGGTGGCTAGGGACATGAAGGCCGCCATGACGGCCATCAAGGAGGCAATGGAGGTCGTGATCTCGGCCACCGTAACGGAAGAGACCCGGAAACTCCACCGGGAGAACAAACGGTTACGGGAGGTCGTGCGCGATCTCCAGGAGGACATGGCCGCCATGCGTGCCGAGTTCCGCCAAGAAAGATACCGGGGCCCCATGCAAACATACGCATCGGGTGGCCCTGACAAACCCACCCAAGAAGACCACTCCCCCTCCTCCGACATGGATGTCCTCAAACAAACCATGCTCGAGATGGTGGGGGAGGTGCGTTCCATGAACGCCAGGCTGGAGGCGGCGGAGAGGCGCTCATTGCGTCCTTCGCTGCAATCGGAGAGAGCACCCCGCACGGCGGGGTCGGCTGCGCGGAAGGCCAAGCCCAAGCCGGCCGCCCCCGTCGAGGGGGACGCCCTTCCCAACATGGATGTGACAGAGCCGGGGCACCACTCGACCCCTGTCCCCCCCAAGCCCGTCAAAGGCAAGGGAAAGGGCAAGGGAAAGAGAAGCGCCCCAGCCCAAAACCCGGATGAAACAAATCCCGAGGCCCCGTTCCCACCTACGACATCGTCCCAGGACGCTCCCTGGACAGAGGTGGGTAAGAACGGGAGGCCGAAAAGGGTCAAACAGAAGAAGGTAGAGAAGACCCCTAAAAAGGCGCCTCCTCCCCCCCACAAAAAGAAGCGGAAGGCGAAGCGTCGCACGGTTCGGCAGCCCAAAACGGCAGCCGTCGTGCTGACGATAAAGCCAGACGCTGCTAAAAAAGGCGTAGACTATGCGACCGTCCTTGGTGCCGCTCGTCGACAGATCACAACTGTCCTCAGCGACCAGGGTATCAAGGAGGCGCACATGAGGAAGACGCTCACCGAGGCACGCATCCTCGTGATCCCCGGTGAGCCAGAGGAGGCCGGCAGGAAGGCGGACGCACTAGTCCGCAAATTCCGAGAGGTCCTCCCAGACGATGTAAAGGTCGAACGCCCCTACAAGCGTGTCGACCTCAAAATATCCGGGCTGGATGACACCGTCACTCCGGCGGAAATCCAGTCCGCGATAAAGTGGAAGGCTGGGGTCGACAAGGAGCAAGTCCGGGTCAGCCCCATAAAATGGACGACATTCGGCGGCGGTGTGTGCTGGGTAACTTGCCCAGCCCCCGCCGCAGAAATCATTATGAAGGATGGGCTCCAGGTTGGCCTGGTCTACGCCCAGATTCAACTTTTGGAGTCCCGCGTGCTCAGATGTTTCCGCTGCTGGGAACCTGGGCACGTGGGCATGAAGTGTCGGGCCACGGTCAACCGGAGCGCCCAATGTTTTAGATGTGGGCAGGAGGGACACAAATCCCAAACCTGCACGGCCCCGAAGGCCCATTGCACGGTGTGCGCCGCCGCGTCCTTACCGGCGGGCCACCGGGCCGGCAGCCCGGCTTGCGCCGCGGCAAAGAGGCCGCTAAGGAGAAGACGCATGGACGCCGGCCAACCAGGCGAGCGTACCATCTCTGTGGTGGACAGAGAGGAGACCCCAGCGACAACTCCACCGTCGCTTTTGGGGGCATTCTCTCAAGGAGCAGCTGGCGGCCAGCCTGAGGGGGCGGCCGCCAGCACTTAATGCTCCAGTGGTGTGTGTGTGCTTCTGCACACCACTAGAAGAAGGAGTCGTGGGTAAACTCCGCCCACCACTCCTATATCTTTAGAAGACGCCCACAGGGCGAAACGCGCGCCTGGCCGAGGGGTGCGCCCAATAGCAGTATCTTGGCCAGGTGCAAACTGCGAGTGAAGGAAGCACCCCGGGGGTTTTAGTCGGTAGGAGTCCGGCATACCGGGGGAGTGGCCCTCACCACTCCCCTGACGATCCAATGTAGGATTTCCCCCGGGTTAACAAAAAAAAAAAAAAAAAAAAAAAAAAAAAAAAAAAAAAAAAAAAAAAAAAAAAAAAGGTTAGGTTAGGTTAGGTTAGGTTAGGTTAGGTTAGGTTAGGTTAGGTTGGGGTGCGAAGTTGGTCTCACCTCCTCGTGGTGCACCCTGGGCAACAATAGGCAGTAATGCTTTAGGCATTGCTGGCTATTGGCGAAGAGGACCAACAATTCCTTTTCCCACCTCCCTTTACCTTGTATTCCCGTCGCGTTTCTCTCATCCCTTCTCAGTCATTACTCCCACTCCTACCCCATCCCCACTTACTCCCGTCTTCCTCAATTCCAGGCTAGATGTGTTAGGTTATTTTGTTAGGGGTTTTATGATAGGTTATGTTAGGATGATGAATGTTCTCTTCTATCTCTATTCCCCCTTCTTCTTCTTTATATCTTTATTCTTCTTCTCCCCCCTTATGTTCCCCCCTCTTTTCTTTATTTTCAACCCCAGAAGATGTACGGAAATTTGACGAATGTTAAAAGAAATATGATGCAAGTACAAGACAAAGAGAAACTACCCCAGGAGGGTACCGGTCGCTCTGCGGCCGGAGAATCCCTCCCAGGGCGGGTGCTTCGTTCCCGCTCTGGCAGCCCCTTGTTTTCTGGGGGGGGCAATCTTGTACTTGGCGGTAGGGCGGACCCCCCTACCGCACCGACGACCACGGCTATCCACTCAATGGACACCGAAATTGCAAGCGAGAAGGTACTCCGGGTTGAACTGGAGCGCCTCGAGGACTCTGACTCCGGTCAGAGTATGGTGACTGCGGGCTCTAGCTCAACACTAGAGCGCAAACGCTCTTATAAGAGCGCACAGTCAATGTCGGAGTGTGACTCGGACGGGGACGCGCCTGCCAAGATCTTGGCGCTCCCCCGACGATCTAGAGGCAGGCCCCCCACCCATGGGAAACATGTTGGGTTGTGGGAGGCGAAAAAGGCACTTACTGCCGAAAGGAAGGCCGAGGAAGAGCGCCTGGCTTGCCAGGAACTCCTATTCACGGAGCGTAGCGTGCGTCCCCGCCTCACGTCGCGGCTTTCAGCGACTGCATCAGAGGACGAGGGTGACACATGTTACGCCCGTATGAAGAACATCGGCCGTAACCTTGACGTCATTGGCGATGGACTCGTCAAGTCCAAGAACGTCAAGGGTACGGTCGTACATGACGTGAAGGCCGCCATGGCGGCCATTAAGGAGGACCTAGAGGTTATTGTTAGGAGTAAGGTCTCGGAGGAGGTGAGGAAAGTTCATAATGAGAACACCCGCCTCCGAGAAGATGTCCGAGATCTAAGAGAGATAGTGGTCGCCATGCGCGCGCGCGAGCGTGAGCTGGCTCTGCGGGGGATAGAGGTGCCATCACTGTCGGCAGACCCTTCTCCCGCCCAACAACAGGATATGACTCAGACCCCCGGCTTTGCCGAGCTTCGCTCTATGCTCGGTGAGGTCGTGGGGTCCATGAAGGTGATTCAGCAGCGGCAGGAGGCAATGGAGAACCAACTCCTGCGCCCGCCGCTGCAGCATGAGAGGGTGTCCTACGCGGCGAAGTCAGCCGCGCGGAAGCCCCGGCCGAAGCCGGCCGGCGGCGCCGCGGAAGACGCCCCTCACACGGATGAGACAGAAGCAGGGCGGAGCTCTCACCCCGACCCCAAACCCCCCAAAGGTAAGGGCAAGGGGAAGAAGACCCGCCCTGCTCCTAACGTTGACTCGGTGGCGGAGTTCCCGCCCTTAGGAGAACCCCAAGTCGCCGGCCATAGTGGCGACTGGGCGACGGCCGGGCGAGACGGCAAACATAGGCCGAACCGCCCCGCCAAGCAGAAGAAGGCCCCTGCAAAGGAGGCCCCGATGGCCAAAAAGCCGCGGAAGCGAGTCCGCACCCGGAAGCCGAAAGACGCAGTCGTCTCATTTAAGTTGCTTCCGGGCGCGAAGGAACGTGGTGTCTCCCTCCGGGATGTTCTCAAAACAGCCCGCAGGGAGATGCAAAGAGCGTTGGGGGAGGCAGGGGCGCAATCTGCGTTCTTGTCGGGCACCCTCTCCGATGCGAGGCTGGTCCACATTCCTGGGCCGCCCGAGGAGGCCGCGAAGAAGGCCGACCTCTTGTATGGCAAACTTAAGGCCATCCTTCCGGAGACGGAAGTCAAGGTGACCCGACCCGTGAAGTGCGTAAGCCTTCGCGTGTCGGGCCTGGACGACTCCGTCGAAAAGGAGGATGTCCTTTCGTCCATCAAGATGGTCGGCAACTGCATGGAGGCGCGGGCTCACCTGGCCGAGCACATTCGGGTGAGTGAGGTCCGCTTCGGCACGTTCGGCGTCGGCGTATGCTGGGCCACTTGTCCAGCCGATGTCGCCGAAATGGTGTTGAAATATGGGATAGAGATCGGCTTTACAAGGGCCCAGGTCAAAATGGTGGAGCCTCGCGTACTCCGGTGTTTCCGTTGTTGGGAGCCGGGGCACGTGAGTGAGAAATGTAGAGCCGGCACGGACCGAAGCGGACTGTGCCTCCGATGTGCGCAGCCGGGTCACAAGGCCCAGGAATGTGACAGTCGTGCCTATTGCGTGCTGTGCGCCGCTGTGAGCAAACCCGCCGGCCATCGCGTCGGCAGCCCAGCGTGCGCCGCCGCAAAACGGCCGACTAGGAGAAGAGGGGGTGCCTATTTTAGAGGCGCCCGCCTTGCCGCCTCCGCGGCAATGGAGACGCAGCAGGAGGACACAATCTCCGCTGTGCCGCGGGAGGAGGACCTCATCTCACATAGGTCCTCCCACGGAGTGTCGGGCAGCTCGGCTGAGGGGCCAGCTGCTTAGACCATACTCCGGTGGTGTAGTGTGTGGTCCCACACACCACAAGGCGGTGGGGAGGCGAATCATCTGCCTCCCCTACATTCAAGGCTGCCCGTAATGGGGCAATGCGCAGGGCCGGGCTCTGGGAAGGCGAGTAGCCATGCCCCTCGGCCCTAGAGCGCTCGGTGGACCACCCCGGGGGTTTTAGTCGGTAAAAGTCCGGCATACCGGGGGAGTGGCCCTCACCACTCCCCTGACGATCCTATGAGGATTTCCCCCGGGTAACAAAAAAAAAAAAAAAAAAAAGGTTAGGTTAGGTTGATCCCGCGTTCGGGCGTGGCCGCGGTCAGTCGATGTTTCGTTCGCTCCGTTTTCAAAAAATCGAAAGTGTGGTTAAAGTCGGTGTAATATATCCGAGATATATATCAAAACGTGCGTCTCGTTATGACCTATTCGGTGGTCTACCTTGTTTTTAGATAGGTTTAGTATTTTAGAAAATATCGCGAAAAAAGCTGTTGAAAAATCCCGAACAAACTAGAAAAGTGCATGCGGCGTGCTAAAACGATCTGTGACATAGTGATTATTATATGTTAAAATGTTCACAAGGATGTTTTGAAGCTACCACAGAAATTTGGGATTTTTTCCACCAGGTATCTTAGAAGTTAAGACTGAATTAGTGATATAGGTTATCTAAGTAGGGTCTAGAAGTCTGAATATATACTAACTGGTGGCAAATAGGGCAGGGAGGTCATTTATTGTATTGTCTTTTAGTTATACCTACTTGCTATTTGTAAAATCTTTAGAATTTAATGTTAAATTACAGCCATACAGCACATAGTTTGCGGCCCGGAGTTGACAGACTAATTTAATATATTAGTTTTCCTCTCGCTTATAATTTTACGTTAATATATCGTGTAAAATATATTAAACTATTGATGTTCAAAAATTGAGCGAAATTTATAGAGTAATTTAGAATATACAAGTAAATTAGTCAACTCCGGAGCAAGCCTACTACATAGAAATAATTACGTAACTTGAAAACTGACTTTTTACTTATGGGTGATGTTGCTATGGGAGCTTATAAAACATAAAGTATGCGATTTCAAACTAATCATCGCGTTGAAATTTTTGAATTTGCTCCAGTACTTTAGGATATATTTGCAAATAAATATAGGAAGTAACTGCGTAGAAACAGGCAAAGCGGGGATCGCGTGAGGCCGGCGGGGGCGACGCGCGGCTCCCGGGAGCAAGTTCAGACGCGTCGGCACTCACGGCGCGCGCCCCAACGCGTGGGGTTAAGCAGAGTTGTTAGTTCGAAACAACATATGCGTTTTAGTTACGGTTCTAGGTATTGGGATGACAATACAGCAGAACGCGTAATAACTTACTTATCTAATACGTTACACACTAATAAATTTGCATAAAATATAATATAATTATTGTAATCAACCTCGAGTTATATAAGTAAGTCAAAATCACCAATTTAATGCGTTAGGAAATATTTGCAAATTTCACGAGAAATAACGGGATAAAGATGGTCTGAACGGGGATCGCGCGGGACGGGCGGGGGCGGATAGCGTCAGCGCCGCACGTGTAACCTCACGCCGCGCGCTCAAGCTTTCGGAGATAGGCAGAGCTGTCATTCCGAGATAATACATACGTTTCAGCTACGGTTTTAAATACGGGAACAATAATATAACAAACGCGTAATAAGCAAAACATACACATTACAAACTAATAATGATGTTACTATAATTGGCCTAAATATAACATAATTATTGCTAACTAATTTCGAGTCATATAAATAGCCCAAAATCCCTAACAAAATTGGATAAATATAAATAAATGTACTCCATACAATAATATTTACGTAAATTGAAAATAAATTTATCTATGGATGATACAGCCAGGAAACTTTTTAAAAAATAAAATAATGGGCATTAAACCAATAATCAAATCGAAAACTCTCTGAATTAACCTGGGCCTCTTAAGAAATAATTGTAAAATCCACGAAAAATAAACGCATAGAGCCGCCCTGAACGGGGTCCGCGAGTGGTTGGCGGGGGCGGCAAGCGCCTGCGCTGCACGTGTAACTTCATGCCGCGCGCTCAAACTCTTGGGGTTAGGCAGAGTTGGCGTTCCGAAATAATATATATACTTAGTCACGGCCTTAAGTACGGGGATAATATATCAAACGCGTAGTAATACAATAGACGTGTATATAACATAATAATTGATAATTAAATTAGAGTCAAATAAAGAACATAAATAAATAAAAATAAATAATTAAATTTGTCAAACATAAATAAATTCATTTCACATAATTACTACATAACTCGGAAATTAACTTTTATTCACGGGCGATGCTGCTAGGAAAGCTTTTAAACTAATAATATGGGGCTTCAAACAAACACTCGCGTTGAAATCTTTGAATTTACTCCAGTGCTCTAGGAGACATAGGTTAAAAAACTAAAAGAAATAACTGCAAAGAAACAGAGTGAGCGGGAACTGCGCGGAGCCGGGGGGGGGGGCTAGCGTCCGTACTGCACGTATAACATCACGCCGTGCGCTCAAGCTTCCGAGTTACACAGAGTCAAAAAAAAAAAAAAAAAAAAAAAAAAAAAAAAAAAAACAAATAAATAAATAAATAAATAGTTAAAAAAAAAAAAAAAAAAAAAAAAAAAAAAAAAAAAAACATCTGTTTAAATCGCGTAAGAACCTATAACGCTAGTGCTAACCTCACGATACATAATTCTAGATACAGGGGTTACATAATATAATAAAATAAGTAATACGTAAAATATTACTTTCATCACAATTCTAAAATAAAATATCAAGACTTACATAGCGCAACATAATCAATATTAATCGCTAAATTTTTCGGACACAAATAATGGGGAGTGGCAGAAAACACGGACGATGATAAGCGGGGTGTGTACATGGTTGAGAAACACGGGACGGGGGAATCTTCGGGCGCGCGCTGTTACTGAAACGTTCCGGTGCGACACCGATGCGCAAGATCCTGAGAGGCCAACGAACTGTAGAGGCGGGGCGGGGCGCGCGGCAGCCGGGCGGGCTGGCCCGGGGCCGCGGCGACGGCGCTGCACCCTTATACAACTCAATTATTTGTTTCTTTATACACATCGCGCAAATAAATTAACGACCCGGTCGCACCATACGGCATTGATACTGTCCTTAATATTATGTACGTAAACTAATTTCTAACGTGGAATTTAAAATACTTAAATACGATTTAATAATCTCCAGGTCAGTGCATTAATAATCTCACAATGAATTGCATACGAGAAACGACTGCGAGATATCAAGGCAATAAGTACATGCTGTAATAAAATAGTGTACAAAAAGCGGCGTCCAAGTTAGCCGAGCGCCCCTGCTCGGCGCCCCTGCTCGGCGCCGCTTGCCACGTGGTTGAGTACAGTGCCCGTCGTGGCGGTCCCGGGTTCGACTTGACCCTACCGCAGTGGATTGAGGTTTCGCTCGGCACATAGTAAAATCATCCATGTAATAATAATAGATAAATAAACAAACACATTAATGAATAAATGAGTACCTTAATATTTCGCGCTATTTATTCGCGCTATTTATTGTTACTAATTAACTATCGAGTAGATGCTAAATACAGTTAATGTTGCATTGTTGGACACACGCGGATACATGGCCTCCCCACTGCCGCCGCGGACGACACAGTATCGGAACCGCGCCGGGATCGCGTCGGGACTGCGGCCATGCCATCATCGTCAGCGTTATCATCATCACCATCATCACCCTTCTCATCATCATCATCATATACTTATATATATTTGGTGTATGTAAGTATGTATGTATGCGTATGTATATATATGTGTATAGTGTGGACAGCGTCTGGGAGCTGAGTCCATGCTCACATGCATGCACACAGGTTGCAGACGCGCACATATGCATCTGCCTGCTTGTCGGGTCTGCAGGGGGCACGGGCAGCTGCTATACATGTCGTGACAGCCCACAACTCTCATGCTAGATCCTTTCCCACATCTCACCTGACCTGTCGCACTTCCCCCCGCGCTCTCCCGTGTTCCTGCTGGTCCGAACGCGCCGCTAGCATAAGGAGTACTGCTTTGGTCAAGGCTGGTTTTTCGAAATCGACCTGCGCTCCTCCAGCGTCCCCACCTCTATCTGCACTCCCACCTCTCCTCATTATATGTACATGCTGTGTTCTCTGTAGCCTCCCGGGGAAGGGTGTTGTATAGTTATCTGTTTAATTATAAGGGAAAAAAAAAAAAAAAAAAAAATATATGCATGTATATATGCTAGTGCACGGGTATAATGTTTTATGTCTATATGTATGGTTATATGTATGTGCGCTGTATGCACATGCGCAGGCATATTTGTGTATACATGTATATGTATGCGTGCGCGTGTATATATACATGTATACACTGGGTTGCAGGCGTACGTGTATGTGCGCATATGCTGTGCATATATATACGTGTCTGTTATTATGTACAGGTGGATATATGTATATAAATATATATATGTATTAATATGCGGGGTATATATATGTATATGTGTATATATGTATATATGCGTGTGTATATACATGTAAATGATTATGTTTTTGTACATATAGAAAACTCGGAGGTGTTCGTAGGTACCTGTCTACCCATGTGGCAAAGAGCACATACAATTGTTGTATATGTTGTGGCAGCCCACAACCCTCATACTAAGTCTCCTCCCACATGTCACCTGACCTGTCGCACTTCCCCCCGCGCTCTCCCGTGTTCCTGCTGGTCCGAACGCGCCGCTAGCATAAGGTGTACTGCTTTGGTCAAGGCTGGTTCTCGAAATCGACCTGCGCTCCTCCAGCGTCCCCACCTTTAGCTGCACTCCCACATCCCTCCTCTCTTAATAGCCATTTAAATAGTGCTCGTTGTTGCCCCACATGGCAAAACAGGTCTTATTTGTTTATATGCTCACGTATCTATTACACATATAAGGCCCGTGCACACACACTTATGTATATGTTTAATAATAATTTCTTACAGGTTCTCGACTTGTGTGTTCCTCTCAAACGGTGCGGCACACTGTGCTGCCCCCTCACAGAAGCTGAACATATTGACTCAATGCGACTCTCGCTGCGGTCAGCTTGGTCTTTTGATTGAGCAATGTTTAGTTGATGTGAAAAACGCTACTTCTGACGACTGACGCCGCGAGGGCTTGCCCAAGCGGAGGTCCAGCTGTCGGAATACGTGACGACGGCGATCCCCCACGGGAATGTCGTTGCCCCAGGTGTACAAGGAGCGTGACTTACTTAGTTATCTCGCGCGACCTGGTGGGGGCAGACCTAGCGGTCTCACCGCGAGGCTGTCCGGCCACCGAACAGTTGTTGCGACGACGCCCTCTCTGCAGGTAGCGATGTCGCTCACCGTGGACGCCTGTCGGCGGTGCGCTTGCACAATAGTAAGGGCACTGCTGGCGGGCTTACTGGCGCGGGCGCGCGGTGTTCCACCGCGGCCTGGCGGTAGGACACTCTGGGGGAGCTTGCTCTTGCCGGTCTGTCCCGCCGCCCGCTAGTGACAACGGCCTGGGGTTTGAGCTCGGGACAAAGTTCTCTCCCCAACCTGGCCGGAGGTGACTGCCGTTGCTTTTGCGGTTGTGACCTATGTAGGGTTGAGGAAGTACAGGTATGGACAGTCGCAAGGGCTTCTGCCCATGGCTATACGACCTCAACACAAATGAAGTTGACCAGCTTGCAGGTCCCAAGGCGTTACCCGAAAGGGTTCCAAGATGATGCCCGAAAGGGCTGCCAGTTGTGGTCGATTAGGATGAACATAATAAAAGTTCCCGCGATCACAACATATGGCAATGGAGGAAAAGCCGGGTGGTTTTTTAGAGCGGTAAACAGCCTTAAGCTGGAGTCCCTCACACCCTTCTGACACGTCCCAGGGCTGCATCTCGCAAGCTGATGCAGCTTGTCAGAAGAAGCTCATAAAGAGTTTTTCCACCCGTACCAAAAAAAAAAAAAAAAAAAAAAAAAAAAAAAAAAAAAAAAAAAAAAAAAAAAAAAAAAAAAAAAAAAAAAAAGGTTAGGTTAGGTTAGGTTCCGGCGTCGGGACGTGACGACCCCATCGCCCATCGGTTCGCCGGTGCAGTCAGTCAGCCCCCTCCTCCTCCCACCTTACCTTTCCTTCTTCCTTGCCTGCCCTTTCTCGCTATCTCTTCTCGAATGAGAAGAAGAGTGAGAAGGGCCTCGTTACTCCTTCCCCAGTTAATCCTTACCTTTCTCGTTACTCCCCTCCGCTCTCCTTTACCTGAAATCCTTACCTTTCACTTCCTTTCCCCGGAGTGGAGACGTGTCCGGCGTGTACTTACCATACCGTCGGGCAAGTCATCAGTCGTCGTGCTGAGAAGCTCCATCTTCTTCGATTTCGTCTGCTAGGATCACCTGTAATGTTTAGGGTGCTTACCTGTTGATTCTTGTGGTAGGATTCGTTGTTGATGTCTTCTTTGTACGGCGTCTGTTGACAAGCGTCGGGAGCTCGTAATCTGGCCTGCGGCGTCTGTGGTCATGTCTCACGGCTGCAGGTCCGGACCGAGGGTCTTGCCTTCATTGGCCGGGCTGCGAGGAGGACAACCTCTATAAAAAACTACCCCTAATCCCAAGCGGCGGCGCACCGTGAGGGGATGCATGGCTGAAGGGTATGTCAGTCTCTAGTGCGACCCCCGTCAGAGTACCGGCCAACCCTCTGACGGGTTACGCTAGGCTTACCCGGGTACAGGGGGCACTGCCCGGGCGGACTGTTTATTTCCCCCATACTCGTGGGAACAAAATAGAATGTCACCTAAAAACTCAAAACCAAAAACCAAGAAGATGAAGAGTCGGGAGATGAAAAGTCGTTTGGATAGGGGAGTGCTGGAGCACGAAAGGTCCAGACAAGATGGCGCTGACAGAAGCGCGAGAGGAAATGCGGACGACTCGGGCGATGAGTCGGATCAAAGCCTGATGTCGGTCGCATCAAACTCCTCAGGGAGAAAGAGGAGGTATGAGAGCGCTCGCTCCAAAAGTAGCTCGAGCAACTCTTCACCAGTGGGGACTAGATCACTGGAACCCCGTAGAGGCAGAGGCAGGCCGCCCACCACAGGCCAATACGTGGGCTTGGCTCAAGCAAAGGCGGACCTCTTACGGGTAGAAAGGGAGGCTATGGAACTTCAGGTAGAGAAAGAGTTCCTAGAAGAAGCCAGAAGCCTCCCAAAGACAAGATCGTCACGACTGTCAGAGACGTCGTCGAACGTAAGCGAGGACCAGACCGCTTACGAGATTGAGGACGTAGTTAAAAAATATACGGGCCTCATCAACAAAGTGGCGGACACGTCAGGCAACCTCAAGGGAACCTACGTGAAACATCTTAAGCTGGCTTCGAGGGAACTCACCCTTGCCTTCGAATCCATGCATAAGAAGACGGTATCCGGAGAGACTGCGAAGCTCCAATCAGACGTTGATAGGTTGCGGTCTGAAAACGCGGAGCTGAAGAAGCAGCTCGAGGAGATAAGAGTGGAGATGGCCAGGGGCGCAGCACGGCGAGAGGAGGTCTCAGTCCCTCCGCCTGCGCCGACTCCAGCGCCCCAGGCAGACAGCATCGAGCGGCAGGTTATACTTGCCGTCGGAAAGTTGCTCGATGTGAGGCTGGCTCCATTCAGGAGTCTGCTTCCTCCGGAGCCTCGCTTGAGGCCGCCCCTTGCCTCAGACAAAGCAAGGAGCCGGGACGCCCCTACGCTTCCCGCACTCATGGATCCGGACTGGCCGGAAGGAGAGGTGACCTTCGACGAGGAGTCATTCCCGGAACTGGGACAGCCCGCCTCTCAAAGGAAAAAGAGGAAGATAGAGAAGGTAGTGAAGAACAAGGCGAGAGAGGGCAATGAGGATAAGGCAGGGAAGGGGAATACGGCCAAGCCTCAGGAAAAAGGACGAGAAGAAGAAGAGAGGACAGACGGGGTCTGGCAGGTTGCTGGCAAGAATGGAAAAGCCAAGCGCGGTCCCAAAGGCGCTAAGCCCAACCAGCCAGCTCCGAAGAAGAAGAACCCAAAAAAGAAGGGGCAGAAAAAGAAGAGTGGGCAGCCCAATCTCCGTCAGCCAAAGACGACGGCTGTCACTCTTGTCCTGAGCGAGGAGTCGCAGAAGGCCGGGCTCTCCTACTCGGACGTGATGAGGAGGGCCAGAACGGAGCTCGATCTGGACAGTATGGGGATTGAGCACCTCCACGTCCGGAAATCGGTGACAGGGGGGCGAGTCCTGCAGGTGCCGGGGCTTGAGAGCGGTGAGAAAGCGGACGCGCTGGCCGCCGCTCTGAGGAGCAAGTTCGATGACCCTGGCGTCAGAATCAACCGGGCCATCAAAAGAGCGGACGTCAGGGTCACCGGCATTGAGGACTCTGTCACAGAAGAGGAGGTGGTCGCGGCAATAGCCAAGGCCGGGGATTGTCACGTCAGTGAAATAAGAGTAGGGGTGATCCGGCAGAGTGTGAACGGCATGGGGGCGCTTTGGCTCAGTTGCCCAGTAGCAGCAGCCAAGCAAGTCACGGACGGTCGCAAGGTCGTAGTGGGATGGGGAGTGGTGCAGGTCAGGCTCCTACAACCGAGGGTCCTGCGCTGTTTCAGGTGCCTCGAGCCTGGCCACGTCAGGGCCCGGTGCACCGCTGAAGTGGATAGGGGCAGCCAATGCTTCAGTTGTGGTCAGCTGGGGCACATAGCGCGGGAGTGCACGCAAAAACCGTATTGCACGGTATGCGCTCTCGCGAACAAGCCGGCTGACCACAAAGTCGGGGGCAAAGGCTGTGCTGCGGCCTTCAAGCCCACCAAGAAGAGAGGAAGCGGAACTGCTGCTACTGGGGAAACTCCCTCGACTCAGCCGCAGACCGGTCAACCGGCGCCAGAACTGGTGCCGAACGACGTGCCCACTCCGATGACCACTAATGGATAGGTCTCGCCTCAAATTCATCCAGGCGAACCTGAACCACTGCACCAGAGCTCAGAACCTCCTCTCGCAGAGTATGGTGCAGTGGGGCATCGGAGTGGGCCTCATCGCCGAGCCGTACTTCGTCCCCCCGAACAGCCTCGACTGTGTGGGGGACCGATCGGACTTGGCGATGATAGTGAGGAAACCAAACTTGGGCGTCCCCTCTTTTAGGAGTGTGGAGAGGGGCGATGGCTACGTAGCCGCCCTGCTGGGCGAGATAACTGTGGTCTCGGTCTACATTTCCCCCAGTAAGACCCAGGCCCAGTTCGAGGGGTTCCTCGTCCGGCTGGGCGCGCTCATCGGACGGACACATCCTCGTCCCGTGCTGTTAGGCGGGGACTTCAACGCCAAGTCGCCTGCTTGGGGGAGCAGGACGACCAACACACGGGGCGAGAGGCTCAACGAGTGGGCAATAGAAATGGACCTCTGCGTCCTGAACCGCGGGTCGGAGGACACGTGCGTCAGGAGAAGCGGAGGCTCCATCATCGACCTGACATTCGCGAGTCCTTCTTTGACGGATCGCGTGCATGGATGGGGAGTCAGGGTCAACGAGGAGACGCTCTCGGATCACAGGTATATCCGGTTCGAGGTTTCCGCCTGGCGTTCGGAAGGGGCATTTACCACCCGAGCCCCGAACGAAGCCTATCCCAGGTGGAGCCTCCGGAGCCTGGATCCGGAGATGCTGGAGGAGGCGGCCATTGTGCAGTCGTGGCTGCCCGTGCCAGAGGGCGAAGTTAGTGTGGAAGAAGAGGCGAACTGGCTACGGGTGGCCATGACGCATATCTGCGACGCCTCCATGGCGAGGGTTAGAGAGCGTCCCTCCCCCAGACGTCGGGTGTACTGGTGGAACGACGAGATAGCTCAGCTGCGAAGCGAGTGTGTCTCGTCGAGGCGCCGGTACGCCCGTTATCGTCGGAGGAGACTGCGCGATTCGTCAGAGGAGGACCGACTATACGGCTTATACAAAGAAAAGAAGACAGCGATGCAGGTGGCCATCGCGCGGTCCATCGACGCGGCTAGACAAGAGTTCCTTGAGCTGTTGGATGGGGATCCGTGGGGGAGGCCGTACAAGTTGGTGCGCGACAAGTTGCGCCCATATGCCCCCCCGGAGACCCAAACACTCCAACCCGACAAGGTAGAGGAAATAGTCAGGGCTCTCTTTCCCAGAAGAGGCGACCACCAGCCTCCAGTACTGACTTCCGAAGAAGAGGATGACCATGAGCCTCCCCCACCAGTCACCCGGGAAGAGCTGGAGAGGGTGATAGAGAGGCTCAAGGCCAAGAAAGCAGCCCCGGGCCTTGACGGAGTCCATGGAAAGATCTGGGCCATGACCTTCGACGCCCTGGAACCGCGACTCAGGAGGACGTTCGACGCCTGTCTAGCGCGAGCCACCATTCCGCGCAGGTGGAAGACAGGCCGACTTGTCCTCCTGCGGAAGCCAGGGCGCACAGATGAGACCCCCTCGTCCTTCAGGCCCATTGTCCTGTTGGACGAGGTTAATAAGATGTTCGAGCGGGTGATAGTCGATCGCATCACCGCTCACCTGGAGGGGACAGGCCCGGACCTGGCCGAAAACCAATTCGGCTTTCGCCGTAATCGCTCCACCATCTCCGCGATTATGAGGGTCCGGGCAAAAGCGCAGGAAACGGTTTCCCGGGGAGGGGTTGCCTTGGCGGTATCCCTTGACATCGCCAATGCGTTTAACTCCCTCCCCTGGGAATGTATACATGAGGCGCTTAGGTATCACCGGTTGCCAGGGTACATCCGCCGCGTGATAGCAGCGTACCTCTCGGAGAGAAGCATTGTCTACCCCGGGAGGAATGAGTGGGGGAAGCATGAGGTGACGTGCGGTGTTCCACAGGGGTCAGTCCTTGGCCCGCTCCTGTGGAACATCGGCTACGACTTCGTCCTCAGGGGTGCCAATCTCCGAGGGGTTGAAGTCACCTGCTACGCGGACGACACGCTGGTGATGGCAACCGGTGATACATACCGGGACGTGACGATCCTGGCCACCGCTGCAGTGGCCCAGGTGGTGGGGAGGATCAGGCGGTTGGGGCTAGAGGTAGCGCTCCATAAATCAGAGGCCATCTATTTTCATGGCCCCCGAAGAGCGCCTCCCCCTAACTCACACATAACCGTGAGTGGTGTCCGCATCGGCGTCGAGAGTACGATGAAGTACCTAGGACTCGTCCTCGACAGCCGATGGGACTTTGGGCCCCATTTTGACCTTCTGTTGCCTAAAATACAGAAGGTCCTAGGGGCCCTGAGTAGAATAATGCCCAATGTGGGAGGCCCGGGCGTAGCCTGCAGACTCTTGTACACGCAGGTCGTCCGCTCAATGGTCATGTACGGTGCCCCCGTGTGGGCTGATCGACTAAGTCGCCGGAACATAGCTCTCCTAAGGCGCCCACAGAGAGCTATGGCTATCCGAACGATCAGGGGGTACTGCACGATTTCGTGCGAGGCGGCCTGCGTGTTGGCCGGGTCCGTGCCGTGGGACCTGGACGCACGAACCCTCGCGTCGCTCTACGAATGGCGCGAGGAGAAGAGAGCCCAGGGCCTGCGGCTGGCCCCGGCTGAAATAAGAAGAAACAGGGAGATCCTCAATGAGGAGGCCTTAAGGGAGTGGGAGTCCAGGCTGGGCAATCCCACCGCCGGCCAAAGGACCATCGAGGCAGTCCGTCCAATCCTTAGGCAGTGGTTGTCACGAGGTCACGGCTCGCTGACATACCGAATGACTCAGGTTCTCTCGGGGCACGGCAGCTTCGGGAGATACCTGAGTCTGATACCCGGGAGCGAGCCAACCGAAAAGTGCAATCACTGCGACGGCTGCCTCGTGGAGAGGGCGCAACACGCGCTGGAGGAGTGCCCAGCTTGGGCCAATGAGAGAGCCGAGCTTCGGCAGGTCGTTGGCAACGACCTTTCCCTGTCGGCCGTAATCAAAGCGGCCACCGACAGGGAATCGGCATGGCGAGGGTTGGCGGCCTTTTGTGAGGCCGTCATGTCACAAAAAGAAGCGGCGGAACGGGAGCGGCATGTCGCCAATCCCCGCAACCCTCGGCGCCGCCGTGGAGAGAGACGGCGCAGGAGAAGGTCTGAGTTCGCGCTGGACTCTCAGCGCGACAATTTCCCCTCCTGACACAGGCTGGGCGGGTGACGTTGAGGGCGTCCCCGTCCAGTGGAGAGTGGAAGGGTCGGCGTGTGTGTGCCCACACGCCGTTCCCCAAGAGAGGTCCTGAGGGGGTTTAAATTCCCCCTCCAAGAGAGGAGGCCTGCCTAAAGGCCAACGCTCGCCGAGCCGTCGGATGTATTCGGATTCCCAGGCTCGGCGAAGGCGAGGAGAGGCAGTGCTGGCACCCCGGTGGTTTTAGTCGGGGCAGGTCCGACACACCGGGGGGAGTGGCCCTCACCACTTCCCCTGAAGGTCCGTTAGGGATTTCCACCGGGTTAACAAAAAAAAAAAAAAAAAAAAAAAGGTTAGGTTAGGTTAGGTTAGGTTAGGTTAGGTTAGGTTAGGTTAGGTTAGGTTAGGTTAGGTTAGGGGTGCGAAGTTGGTCTCACCTCCTCGTGGTGCACCCTGGGCAACAATAGGCAGCAATGTTTTTCTTTTTAGGCATTGCTGGCTATTGGCGAAGAGGACCAACAATTCCTTCTCCCACATCCCCTTTACCTTGCATTCCCGTCTTGCTTCTCTCATCCTTCCTCAGTTATTACTCCCACTCCTACCCCATCCCCACTTACTCCCGTCTTCCTCAATTCCAGGCTACATGTGTTAGGTTATTTTGTTAGGGATTTTATGATAGGTTATGTTAGGATTGTGTGATACTCTTCTTTTGTATTCCCCCCTTCTTCTTCTTTGTGTCTTTTGTCTTATTTCTTCCCCCCCTTCTATCTCTTCTTCTGTTTTCTTCTTCTTTCAACTCCTGAGGATTTTATGAAAATTTGATGAATGTACAAACAAACATGATGCAAGCACCTGGAAAAATAGAACTACCCCAGGAGGGTACCGGTCGCTCCGCGGCCGGAGAATCCCTCCCAGTGCGGGAACTCCGTTCTCGCACTGGCAGCCCCGCGTTCTCTGGGGGGGGCAACCAAGTGCTTGGCGGTAGGGCCGACCCCCCTACCGCACCGACGACTCAGGCATCCTTAACGGACACTGACTTCAGCATGCGAGTGGCTCAAGTTATTTGCGAGCGCTTAGAGGACTCTGACTCTGGTCAGAGTTTTATGACGGTAGGCTCCACTTCTACGTTGGAGCGAAAACGCTCTTATAAGAGCGCGCAGTCTTCTGACTGCGACACAGACGGGGAGACACCTGCTAAGACCTTGGTGCTCCCCCAACGTGGCAGAGGTCGCCCCCCAACCCACGGGAAGCACGTGGGACTTTGGGAGGCGAAGAAAAGGCTCATCGCCGAGCAAAAGGAGGCAGAGGAGCTGCAGGCCCGGCGAGAGCTTCTTGAGACGGCGCGCAACGCGCGCCCAAGACAGACGTCACGCCTCTCCGCGACGTCCACGGACGAAGAAGACCAGTCGGCATATGCCAGGGCGGAGAGGGTTCGTAAGAATGTTGGCCTCGTGAAGGACCTCTTCACGAAGTCGAAAAATGTGAAGGGCACGGTCATTCACGAGGGGAAGACCCTACTCGATGAAATACTGGCTGACATGGAGGTGCTGAAGTCCTCCACAGTAAATGACGAGCTGAGGAAACTTAACTCAGAAAACAATCGTCTGAGGAGTGAGCTGCAGGAGCTGCGGGAGGACTACGCCGCACTCCGCGCCGAAATAAGAAGCTACAATAGGCAGGGTCTTCTGCTGCCTTCCGCCAGAGACCCTGCTCACACGGATGAGACACAGCCCCACGACCTCGCCGAGATCCGCTCGGTGCTAAGCGAGGTCGTGGGCACCATGAAGGACATGCAGCGGCGGTACGACGTACTGGAGGGTAAACTCCTGCGACCGCCGCTGCAGCACGAGAGGGCGCCTTCCGCGGCGAAGAAAGCCGCGCGAAAGGCTAAGCCCAAGCCGGCAGACGACGCCGTGGAGGACGTCCTCACAACGGATGTGGACGCACCGGGGCCCAGCTCCAACCCCAACCCCAAACCCTCCAAAGGTAAGGGGAAGGGGAAGAAGAGTCGCCCCGCTGCAGACCTAGGAGTGACGTCACTGGAGGCACCCCCACCACCTCCAACTTCGACCCAGCCCGCCGCCACCGAGGGCAGCTGGTCAGAGGTGGCGAAGAGGGACAAGACCTCTAAACAGAAGAAGTCGGACAGGGGCCCTGTCAAAGCGGCTCCCACCCCCAAGAAGACACAAGCGCGGAAAATCAAGATCCGGCCACCCAAAACGGCCGGAGTGCTTCTGCAGCTGACACCCCAGGCGACGAAGAGAGGCGTAACCTTCAAGACTATCTTGGAGGAGTCGCGAGGAGAGGTGCACGGTCACTTGATCGGCCTCGGCCTCCGCGACATCGCCTTCAGAGGCACGCTGACAGACGCGCGCATCATTCGCGTGCCCGGCGAGCCCAAGGAGGCGGATAAGAAGGCGGACGCCCTCCTTGAGGTGTTGAAGGAAATCCTCCCAGCGGAGGACGTGAAGGTCTCGCGGCCGTATAAACGCGCAGACCTAAAGATCACGGGCCTCGACGACTCCGTCACCTGGGAGGATTTAAAAAGCGCAATCGCGATGGTGGGAGGCTGCCCGGAGGAGCAAGTCCGGGCCAGCCAAATAAAAATGACGCGGTTCAGCCTCGGAACGGCCTGGGTAACTTGCCCAGCCACCGCGGCCCAAAACCTGATTGAGAGAGGGCTAAGAATCGGCTGGGCCAAGCCCCAGATCCGCCTGCTGGAGCCCCGCGTGCTCCGGTGTTACCGCTGCCTAGAACCCGGGCACGTGGGGCAATCGTGCAAAGCGACCACAAACAGAAGTGGTCGCTGCTTTAGGTGTGGCCAGCCCGGGCACAAAGCCCAGGGCTGTGAGGCTCAGCCTCGATGTTGCGTGTGCGCTGACGCCGGCAAGCGGGCGGGCCATCGGCTCGGTAGCGCGGCCTGCGCAGCGGCCAAGAGGCCCATCAAAAGGCCTCCGGGCAAAGCGAGGAAACCTCCCGCCACCGCCGACGACATTCCACCGTCACAGGCGCGCGTGGAGCCCATGGAGAGGGAGGCCTCGCCAGCGGCGGCACCTAAGTCGCTGCTTGGCAGTTTCGCCTCGAGGGGAGCGTTGGGCAACGAGCCTGAGGGGGCCGTTGCCTGACTTTCAAGCTCCAGTGGTGTTGTGTGTGCTTCCGCGCACCACTAGGCGTTGGTTGAGGATTCTTCCTCCCGATTGTGGAGAAGCCCACAGGGCGGATCGCGCGTCAGCCCTCTTGGAGGTCCTCGGTGTGCCCGGGGGCTGGCGTAGACGCGAGTGGAGAAGCACCCCGGGGGTTTTAGTCGGTAAGAGTCCGGCATACCGGGGGAGTGGCCCTCACCACTCCCCTGACGATCCAATGCAGGATTTCCCCCGGGTTAACAAAAAAAAAAAAAAAAAAGGTTAGGTTAGGTTAGGTTAGGTTAGGTTAGGTTAGGTTAGGTTAGGTTAGGTTAGGTTAGGTTGGGGTGCGAAGTTGGTCTCACCTCCTCGTGGTGCACCCTGGGCAACAATAGGCAGTAATGCTTTAGGCATTGCTGGCTATTGGCGAAGAGGACCAACAATTCCTTCTCCCACCTCCCTTTACCTTGTATTCCCGTCTCGTCTCTCTCATTCCTTCCCAGTTATTACTCCCACTCCTACCCCATCCCCACTTACTCCCGTCTTCTCCAACTCCCGAATTATTATGCTAGGTTTATTTGATAGGGTTCTTTGTTAGGTTATGTTAGGCGACGTATGTTTCTTGTATTGTATTCCCCCCTTCTTCTTCTATTACCTTTTATCTTCTTATTTCTTCCCCTTCTATTCTTTTTCTTCTTTTCTTCACTTTCAATCCCTGATGACGAATGGAAATCCGACGAATGTATAAACAAACATGATGCAAGCACCTGGAAAAATAGAACTACCCCAGGAGGGTACCGGTCGCTCCGCGGCCGGAGAATCCCTCCCAGTGCGGGAACTCCGTTCTCGCACTGGCAGCCCCGCGTTTTCTGGGGGGGGCAACCAAGTGCTTGGCGGTAGGGCCGACTCCCCTACCGCACCGACGACCCAGGCATCCATAATGGACACTGATTTTAGCATGCGAGTGGCTCGCGTTATATGCGAGCGCTTGGAAGACTCTGACTCTGGTCAGAGTCTCGTGACGGTAGGCTCCACGTCTACGTTGGAGCGAAAACGCTCTTTTAAGAGCGCGCAGTCTTCTGACTGTGACACAGATGGGGAGACACCTGCTAAGACCCTGGTGCTCCCCCAACGTGGCAGAGGTCGCCCCCCAACCCATGGGAAACACGTGGGACTGTGGGAGGCGAAGAAAAAGCTCATCGCCGAGCAGAAGGAGGCAGAGGAGCTGCAGGCCCGGCGAGAGCTTCTGGAGACGGCGCGTAACGCGCGCCCAAGACAGACGTCGCGACTCTCCGCAACGTCCACCGACGAGGAAGGCCAGTCGGCATATGCCAGGGCGGAGAGGGTTCGCAAGAACGTTGGCCTCGTGAAGGACCTCTTCACGAAGTCAAAGAACGTGAAGGGCACGGTCATTCACGAGGGGAAGACCCTCCTGGATGAAATCCTGGCCGACATGGAGGTCATGAAGTCCTCCACAGTGAATGACGAGCTCAGGAAGTTAAACTCCGAAAATACTCGTCTAAGGAGTGAACTGCAGGAGCTGCGAGAGGACTACGCCGCACTCCGCGCAGATATAAGAGAGTACAACAGGCAGGGTCTTCTGCTGACTCCCGCCAGAGACCCTGCCCACCCAGACGTGACACAGCCCCACGACCTCGCCGAGATCCGCTCGGTGCTAAGCGAGGTCGTGGGCACCATGAGAGACATGCAGCGGCGGTACGACGTGCTGGAGGGCAAGCTCCTGCGACCGCCGCTGCAGCATGAGAGGGCGCCTCCCGTGACGAAGAAGGCCGCGCGAAAGGCGAAGCCCAAGCCGGCGGACGACGCCGCAGAAGACGTCCTCACAACGGACGTGGACGCACCGGGGCCCAGCTCCAACCCCAACCCCAAACCCTCCAAAGGCAAGGGGAAGGGGAAGAAGAGCCGCCCCGCTGCAGACCCAGGAGTGACATCTCTGGAGGCACCCCCACCACCTCCAACCTCAACCCAGCCCGCCGGTACTGAAGGCGACTGGTCAGAGGTGGTGAGGAGGGGCAAGCCCTCCAGACAGAAGAAAGTGGACAGGGGCCCCTCCAAAGCGGCTCCTCCCAAGAAGAAGAGCGCAGCGCAGAAAATCAAGATCCGGCCACCCAAAACGGCCGGAGTGCTGCTGCAGCTGACGCCTCAGGCGACTGAACGAGGCGTATCGTTTAAAACGATCTTGGAGGAGTCGCGTGGGGAGGTACACGGTCACCTGATCGGCCTCGGCCTCCGCGACATTGCCTTTAGAGGCACGCTCACCGACGCGCGCATCATTCGCGTGCCTGGCGAGCCCAAGGAGGCAGATAGGAAGGCGGACGCCCTCCTTGAAGTATTGAAGGAGATCCTCCCAGCGGAGGACGTGAAGGTCTCGCGACCTTATAAACGCGCAGACCTGAAAATCACGGGCCTCGACGACTCCGTCACCTGGGAGGATCTTAAAGGCGCAATCGCCATGGTGGGAGGCTGCCCGGAGGAGCAAGTCCGGGCCAGCCAAATAAGAATGACGCGGTTCAGCCTCGGAACGGCCTGGGTAACTTGCCCAGCCACCGCGGCCCAAAACCTGATTGAAAGAGGGCTAAGGATCGGCTGGGCCAAGCCCCAGATCCGCCTGCTGGAGCCCCGCGTGCTCCGGTGTTACCGTTGCCTGGAACCCGGACACGTGGGGCAATCGTGCAAAGCGACCACAAACAGAAGTGGTCGCTGCTTTAGGTGTGGCCAGCCCGGGCACAAAGCCCAGGGCTGCGAGGCTCAGCCTCGGTGTTGTGTGTGTGCTGACGCCGGCAAGCGGGCTGGCCATCGGCTCGGCAGCGCGGCCTGCGCAGCGGCCAAGAGGCCCATCAAGAGGCCTCCGGGCAAGGTGAGGAAGCCTCCCGCCACCGCCGACGACATTCCACCGTCACAGGCGCGCGTGGAGCCCATGGAGAGGGAGGCCTCGCCAGCAGCGGCACCTAAGTCGCTGCTTGGCAAATTCGCCTCGAGGGGAGCGTCGGGCAACGAGCCTGAGGGGGCCGTTGCCTGACTTACAAGCTCCAGTGGTGTTGTGTGTGCTTCCGCACACCACTAGGTGTCGGTAGAGGATTTTTCCTCCCGATTGTGGAGAAGCCCACAGGGCGGATCGCGCGTCAGCCCTCTTGGAGGTCCTCGGTGTGCCCGGGGGCTGGCGTAGACGCGAGTGGAGAAGCACCCCGGGGGTTTTAGTCGGTAAGAGTCCGGCATACCGGGGGAGTGGCCCTCACCACTCCCCTGACGATCCAATGCAGGATTTCCCCCGGGTTAACAAAAAAAAAAAAAAAAAAAAAAAAAAAAAGGTTAGGTTAGGTTAGGTTAGGTTTCCGGCGTCGGGACGTGACGACCCCATCGCCCACCGGTTCGCCGGTGCAGTCAGTCAGCCCTTTCCTCCTCCCACCTTACCTTTTCCTTGTTTCCCTTCTCGAAACTCTATCCTACCCACAATTATTCCTCCTCTACGCCCTCTATTGTATTCCCCCCTTCTTCTTTTATCTTTCTTCTTCGTTTCTCCCTTACCCTTTATCCCCTCCCCTACATCTTTATTCTTTAACTCCAGATATGATAGGATGAAAATTTGACGAATGAAAACAAAAACTATGGCAGTGCAACTTACAACAGGACTACCCCAGGAGGGTACTGGCCGCTCCGCGGCCGGAGAATCCCTCCCCGGTCTGGAGCCTCTCTCCAGCCCGGGCTGCCCCGCGTTCTCTGGGGGGGGCAACGTTGCACTCGGCGGTAGGGCGGACCCCCCTACCGCACCAACGACAAAGGCTATGCAGATGGATTCCGATTTTGCTTCACCCGCAAGGGTGCCAATGGTGGTGTGTGAGAGGCTCGAGGACTCCGACTCCGGTCGGAGCCTCATGTCAGTAACCTCCACGAACTCTGAACGCAAGAGGCGTTATGTGAGCGCGCTCTCCTCGAGCGGCTCAGAGGGGGATACGTCGCCGCTCAAGATCTCGGCGATCCCCAAGAGAGGACGTGCCCGCCCGCCCACAACAGGCGAACATGTGGGGCTGTGGCAGGCCAGGAAGGAGCTTCTCATGAAGGAGAAGGAGGAAAAGGCTCTGCAGGAGCAGAAGGAGCCGGTCTTGTCCTCACGGAATGTCCGTCCGCGCGAAACATCGCGGCTCTCCGTCACTCCATCGGAGGATGAGGACAAACGGGAAGCCTCGGCCGCGGCTTTGTTGAAGCGAGCCGAGAGAGACTATGGACTTATTAGGGAGAATATTAAGAAGTCCAAGAATATGAAGGGGACCACGATGAGGGAGATGAAGGAGGCCGCCGATGACATGAGGGAGGTGGTCGACGAACTCCACCGTCGGACGGCCAACGACGAAAACCGTCGGCTCCATAGGGAGAACGAGCGTCTCCGTGCTCAACTCCAGGAGCTGATGGAGGACATGGCCGCCGATCGAGCGGAAGCCAAAGCACGACAGGCACAGGGACTGGCTCCAAGAGCTCCGCCAGCCCCTGCTGCAACAATACCGGACTTGACACAGCTCAGCAGTTGGTTCGAGGAAAGGGATCGCACCCTCGTCCAAAAGCTGAGCTTTATGATGGACGCAAAGATCGAGGGGCTGCAGGTGGATGGACGTCTTCTTCCTCCCAAGCGCCACCGCCCCCCGCTAGCGGCAGACAATACGCGGGATGCCCCTCAGGTGGAGGAGGCCCCGCAGGCCGCGAACGGAGAGGCGAAGAGGAAGAAGAAAAAGAAAAAGAAGAAGAAGAGTACCCCACCTGCGGCGAACTCGCGGCCCGACCCGGCGTCCGGCAGTACCCGACCCCAGACGAGGGGGACGGAGAACAGGGACACGGAGAGGGCTCAACCGGATGTGACTGTGCGGGAGGCGCCTCGTCAGCCTCACCCACCAACCACTGGACAAGACAACACTCCCTGGACTGAGGTTGGCAGGAAGAGAACCAAGCGCCAAGCCCAAAGAGCGCAGAGGGCCGCGCAACGGGACCCTCCTCCGGCTCCCCGTCAGCCTCAGTCTCAGCGGACCCAAAGGAGACAGCAGCAGCCCACTACTGTACGGTTGCGCGCACCCAAAACGGCTGCGGTTATGATCAAGCTGCAGCCGGGGTCGGAAGCGTCGGGCCTGACCTACAAGGAGGTCATGACCAAGGCCAAGCAAGGCCTGGACCTACCGAGCCTGGGGTTAGAGAGCGGCCTTAGAGTCAAGATTGCGGCCACGGGAGCCCGAATCTTTCAACTCCCGGGCTCCACCAGTGGCGACAAAGCGGACTCTTTGGCCGCAAAACTGAAGGAGCTCCTCCCGCAGGACGGGGTATACGTCTCCAGGCCGGAGAAGAAGGCGGACTTCCGGGTGTCAGGGTTCGACGACTCCACGACCCCGGAAGAGATCCAGGCTGCCGTCGCTAGGCTTGGCGACTGCCCACTGGATCAGATCAAGGTCGGGGTGATCCGTGAGGACAGATCTGGACTATGCTCCGTCGTGGTCAACTGTCCCGTGGCAGTTGCCAAGAAGGTGGAGAACGGCGGCAGACTCATCGTCGGCTTTCTGTCGACGCAAGTCAAGATGCTGCCGGCGCGCACAATGCGCTGTTTCCGGTGCCTGCAGCCGGGGCACGTACGGGACAAGTGCAGAGCAGAGGTCGACCGCAGCAGACAATGTTACCGCTGCGGTCAGATTGACCACATAGCGCGACAGTGCACCGCAGCAGTCCCGTACTGCTCCATATGCGCGATGGCCGGAAAGCCGGCACAGCACAGCGTCGGCAGCAGGGCTTGCGCCGTCGCCTTCAAGCCGCTCAAGCCCAAGAGAGGACAGCCTGCAGCTCGAACAGAACAGGAGCAGCAGGCCCAGGTCCCAGCTCCCGAGAGCGCCCAAGGCGCTGATAGGGCAGCGGACAATCACGAGCAGACCCAGATGACCGTTCCTTAATGGACCACACCCCGCTGAAGTTTCTCCAGGGAAACATCAACCACTGTGTCAGGGCTCAGAACCTTCTCTTTCAGAGCCTGACACAGTGGGGGGTTCATTTGGCGGTGGTGTCGGAACCCTATTATGTTCCCCCAGACGGCGACTGCTGGGTGGGGGACCTCTCGGGCACGGCAGCCATACTGAGACGACCAAGTGCGGGTGCCCCTTCCTTTGGTACCATCTCCAGAGGGACGGGGTACGTTGCAGCAGTGGTGGGGGAGATAGTAGTCATCTCCGTTTACTTCTCCCCCAACAAGACGCTAGCCGAGTTCGAGGGGTTCCTCGCTCAGCTTGGAGCCCTGGTGGAACAATGCCGACCTCGACCCGTGCTAGTCGCCGGGGATCTTAATGCCAAATCCACGGCATGGGGATGTCCGGGGACGGATGCGCGGGGCGAGGCGGTAGAGGAATGGTTGCTGGGTATGGGGTTGTCCGTGGCCAATGTGGGCCAGGAGCTGACCTGCATCCGGGCACAGGGCGGATCCATCGTGGATGTCACATTCACATGCCCCGCCCTGGCCAGTAGGCTTGAAGGATGGAGGGTGCTCGTCGCGGAGGAGACTCTGTCCGACCACCGGTACATCCGGTACTGCATCAAGCCGAGACGGGGGGCCCAGACCAACTCGGGCCCCAGGGACACACGGAGGGACCCTCCTAGGTGGAGTTTGAAGTCCCTCGACGTGGAGCTCCTCCAGGAGGCGGCGCTTGTCCAGACTTGGCTCTCCGAGTCGAGGGGCGACGCTAGCGTGGACGAACAAGCAGACCGGCTCCGGAGAGCCATGTCCATAGTCTGCGACGCCTCCATGTCGCGTTTGAGGGGCAGTCCCAACCGTCGTCGACGCCAGGTGTACTGGTGGTCGGCCGAAATCGCGGATCTCCGCCGCGCCTGCGTTGCGGCCAGACGGGCCTACACCCGAAGCCGCCGCAGGGGGCGTAGAGACGTCGCGCGAGAGGAGTCTCTCTACGCGACGTATAGGGAGAAGTGCGCGGCCCTCAAGGTCGCCATTGCCCGGGCCGTGGATGAGGCCCGAAAGGAGTTGCTGGAGCTCCTAGACCGAGATCCGTGGGGGAGGCCCTATCACATGGTGCGGAACAAGCTCCGCCCATGGTCCCCCCCGCTGACGAAGACGCTCCAGCCAGATCTATTACGGTCTATAGTTTCCTCCCTGTTCCCTACCAGGGCAGACCATCAGTCCCCACCGATGGTGCCTGCTTGGTTCGTCGACAACCAAGATCCACGGGTGCCACCGGTGACCAGGGAGGAGCTAGAGTCCGTAATGGATAAGCTGAAGGGCAAGTCCACGGCCCCAGGCCTAGATGGGATCCACGCCAAGGTCTGGACCCTGTCCTTTGATGCCTTCGAGGAGTGGTTGAGGAGGATCTTCAACGCCTGCCTGTCCCAAGCTACGATTCCACGGACGTGGAAGACGGGCAGGCTGGTCCTCCTCCAGAAAGGCGGACGTCCGGCCGACTCCCCCTCTGCTTACCGGCCCATCGTCCTTATCGATGAGGTCGCGAAGCTGTTTGAGAGGGTGGTAGCCGACCGGATCACCAAGCATCTCGAGGGAGAGGGTCCAGATCTGGCCGACAACCAGTTTGGGTTCCGGAGGGAAAGGTCGACGGTGCATGCGATCCGTCAGCTTAAGTCCCTCGCGCAGGAAGCCGTCTCCAGTGGCGGGGTGCTCATGGCGGTGTCCCTCGACATCGCCAACGCATTTAACACCCTGCCCTGGAATTGCATAAAAGAGGCGTTGCGGCGTCACGGCGTTCCGCTGTACCTGCGCCGCATCATAGGAGCTTACCTGACGGATCGCAGCGTTAGGTACCCGACCCGTGAGGGATGGGAGTCACGGGCTATGACATGTGGGGTTCCACAGGGGTCGGTCCTCGGGCCGCTCCTGTGGAACATTGGTTATGACTGGGTCCTGCGCGGCCAGAACTTACCCGGCGTCAGCGTCATTTGTTACGCTGATGACACGCTGGTGGCCGCGCGGGGCAACACGTACCGTCGAGCCGCAATGCTCGCCACTGCGGGCACGGCGCATGTGGTGAGACGAATTAAGGCGCTGGGCCTAGAGGTGGCGCTCAACAAGTCCGAGGCGTTGTGTTTTCGCGGCCCTCGGACCTCGCTGCCTCCAGACGCCCACATCATTGTCGGTGGTGCTCGCATCTCCGTCGGGGAGACCATGCGTTACCTAGGCCTGGTCCTCGACGGCAGATGGGATTTCGGAGAGCACTTCCGGCAAATGATGCCAAAGGTGCTGGGCGTAACAAAAGCCCTTGGGCGTCTGATGCCCAACTTAGGAGGACCAGGGGTGTCTAGCAGACGCCTCTATTGCAACGTGGTCCGCTCCATGATGCTGTATGGAGCCCCGATATGGGCCGACGCTCTGAACAGCCGCAATATTCCACTATTGCGGCGGCCTCAAAGAGCGTTGGCCATCAAGATCATTCGGGGCTACTCTACAGTATCATGCGATGCGGCCTGCATGATAGCGGGGTCGGTTCCCTGGGACTTGGATGCTCGAGCCCTCGCGTCCCTCTTTACATGGCGCGAGGAGCGAAGAGCCCGGGGCCAGCGAACCGCCCCGACCGAATTACGAGCGAAGAGGCGTCTGCTGGATGCCGACTCAATTATGACATGGAGGTCGAGGCTGGAGGACCCTCGATACGGCCGGCGGACAATCGAGGCTATCCGTCCGGTGTTGGCCGAATGGCTGGAAAGGGGTCACGGCAATATCTCCTACCGGTTGACGCAGGTACTCTCGGGGCATGGCAGCTTCGGGTGGTACCTGTGTCGCATAACCGGTAGCGAGCCAGACCCCAGATGCCATCACTGCGGCGGATGCCTCGAAGAGTCCGCCCAGCACGCGCTAGAGGAGTGCCCAGCCTGGGCCTCCGAAAGGACCGACCTGACCAGGGTGGTGGGTGGTGACCTGTCGCTGCCGTCGCTCGTTCGCACGATGCTCGGCAGCGAAGGTGCATGGCAGGCGGTCCTCAAATTCTGCGAGGACATTATGGAGAAGAAAGAGGCGGCGGAGAGGGTACGGGAGGCACTCTCTACCCCCGACAACCCCATCCGTCGCCCACGCAGGACTGGACAAAGGAGGAGGGCCTTCGCCAATGGCCTTCCTACCTGAACCGGATTGACGCCCGGGCGGCCGCTTGGGGGAGCGCGCCGTCCATTATCCAGGCGAGAGCGGTGTTGTGATGTGTTCCCGCACACCGCTCCAAGACACAACTTTTCGTGGTGAGCGAGGGGTGGCTCTTTACACCACCCTTTGCGATTAAGAAAGATAGAGGCCTATCTCAAAGGCCGGACGTCGCTGTGGGTCGGTGAGGCTGATCTCACTGTACCACCGACCCCAGCATATGACGGGAAGAGGAACACCCCGGTGGTTTTAGTCGGGGCAGGTCCGACACACCGGGGGAGCGGCCCCCACTGCTCCCCTGACGGTCCGTAGGGATTTCCACCGGGTTAACAAAAAAAAAAAAAAAAAAAAAGGTTAGGTTAGGTTAGCTCGTTTTTTCAGTTTTTCGTGATTATCTCGAGAAGTACTTATCGGAGAGAGGAGCACGATACGTCAAAAGACGCGTCTCGTAAGGGCGCACCCGCTGGAGCCAAAAGATGACCAGGTCTCAATACAAAAAGATGATGATGGTGATGATTATGTTTCACCGAGTTGGTGTCGAGTCCTGTGGGTTCCAGTATTCTCTGATTCGGGATTGCGACCCCTCGGCTGATTCGGGACGACGAGCTCTCTACGATAGTGCCAAGATTTATTATATAAGATCAAATATGTTCCTCAAAAACGGTACTTTCGTCCGCCCGCTAAACTGCCACTTCCGGCCCTTTCGTTTTAAGAATTTCGGGTTTTAGGTGTCCAGGCAGATCCCCGGGGACGCGGCCCTCGTGCTGCAGGTGAAAAAGTAGCTATAGGTCGAACAATGTAATTTTCAGAATTTTTTAAAATTTTTATGAACAAGCGCCTTGTAAAATTTTATTAATATGTTAAATTTATGTGTTAATTTGGCCTAAAAAAGGGGTCCAGATCTTTAATTTTGGACGCGCCCGGGCGGGACCCCTAATATAATCCTCCTCCTCCACAAAATATTTAACCGGGACAAGAAATAAGGGTCAAAAGGGATGGGCAATTTCTATAAAAATTAAAAAAGAGAAAAACTATATACTATCTGACCTTATTGGCACTTGGGGCGAGCAGGGACAGCTATTAATTTGCACAGTTGTTTCTAAAAACCTTCCCTATGGAAGGAAGGAAGACGTTCAACACGACACTACGCAGGCCTCCCGGCAGGAAGAACGAGCACTCTCAGTATTCGCTCTGCAATATTTATAGCGTTAACATATATAAGTACGACACACCTTATAACAATCACAAAAGCCAAAAAGCAAGAGGATCTAGTTTTTTTTTTTTTTTAAAACTCACAATTCGTGGTCTCCAACAATTTTCTACAAGCTATATGGAAAGCAATGCTGTTCTAAGATCTCAATGATCAAGCAAATCAGGTCAAAAGCACTTCGAAAACACTGTTTTAATCTGAATACTAATTTCTAATTGCTAATAGTATGAAAAACAAAGGCAGACTGTCGGTTACAATTTTGATTTGACGGCCGTTTGTGAGTTAGGCTCAGAATTCTATACAAAAATTCCCTTCTCACAACCCTCTATGTTTCTATATAATTTATGACTGTTCAAAAAGAAAGCAGATAGAAAAAAAAATTAATATTTAATAAATTTAATATTTGACAAATTCAATATTTTGTTCGTTTAAACAAATATACGATTTTGCCTGCACAGATATTCTCAAAAAATGTTTAATATCATCAAAGCTTGCCTAAGTAAATGCTGAGCCCTCGAGAAGCAAAACACAAAATACAAAAAAACAAATATAGTCCGTCTCGGATATAATCCGGTGCAAAAAAGCTTGCAAAAACAAATAAAATGGTACGAAAAATTGGGTTAGGTTCCGGTTGCGTATACAAATTTCGACCTTAAATTCATTAACATAGAGGTTTTTTCAGTTTTTCGTGAATATCCCGAAAAGTACGTATGTCTTCGGGATTGCGAACCCTCGGCTGATTCGCGACGATGAGCTCTCTCCGATGGTGCCAAAATTTACTATATAAAAACAAATATGTTCCTTAGATTAAGTACTTTCGGTTGCCCAATAAACTGCCACATCCGGCCCTTCCGTTTTATGAATCTCGGGTTTTTTTTTTAAGTGTCCCCTAAGGGACCCCTATTATAATCCCCCTCCTCCACAAAAGAGGGTTAGGTTAGGTTAGGTTTAGGTTAGGTTAGGTTAGGTTTAGGTTAGGTTAGGTTAGGTTAGGTTAGCTCGTTTTTTCAGTTTTTCGTGATTATCTCGAGAAGTACTTATCGGAGAGAGGAGCACGATACGTCAAAAGACGCGTCTCGTAAGGGCGCACCCGCTGGAGCCAAAAGATGACCAGGTCTCAATACAAAAAGATGATGATGGTGATGATTATGTTTCACCGAGTTGGTGTCGAGTCCTGTGGGTTCCAGTATTCTCTGATTCGGGATTGCGACCCCTCGGCTGATTCGGGACGACGAGCTCTCTACGAAAGTGCCAAGATTTATTATATAAGATCAAATATGTTCCTCAAAAACGGTACTTTCGTCCGCCCGCTAAACTGCCACTTCCGGCCCTTTCGTTTTAAGAATTTCGGGTTTTAGGTGTCCAGGCAGATCCCCGGGGACGCGGCCCTCGTGCTGCAGGTGAAAAAGTAGCTATAGGTCGAACAATGTAATTTTCAGAATTTTTTAAAATTTTTATGAACAAGCGCCTTGTAAAATTTTATTAATATGTTAAATTTATGTGTTAATTTGGCCTAAAAAAGGGGTCCAGATCTTTAATTTTGGACGCGCCCGGGCGGGACCCCTAATATAATCCTCCTCCTCCACAAAATATTTAACCGGGACAAGAAATAAGGGTCAAAAGGGATGGGCAATTTCTATAAAAATTAAAAAAGAGAAAAACTATATACTATCTGACCTTATTGGCACTTGGGGCGAGCAGGGACAGCTATTAATTTGCACAGTTGTTTCTAAAAACCTTCCCTATGGAAGGAAGGAAGACGTTCAACACGACACTACGCAGGCCTCCCGGCAGGAAGAACGAGCACTCTCAGTATTCGCTCTGCAATATTTATAGCGTTAACATATATAAGTACGACACACCTTATAACAATCACAAAAGCCAAAAAGCAAGAGGATCTAGTTTTTTTTTTTTTTTAAAACTCACAATTCGTGGTCTCCAACAATTTTCTACAAGCTATATGGAAAGCAATGCTGTTCTAAGATCTCAATGATCAAGCAAATCAGGTCAAAAGCACTTCGAAAACACTGTTTTAATCTGAATACTAATTTCTAATTGCTAATAGTATGAAAAACAAAGGCAGACTGTCGGTTACAATTTTGATTTGACGGCCGTTTGTGAGTTAGGCTCAGAATTCTATACAAAAATTCCCTTCTCACAACCCTCTATGTTTCTATATAATTTATGACTGTTCAAAAAGAAAGCAGATAGAAAAAAAAATTAATATTTAATAAATTTAATATTTGACAAATTCAATATTTTGTTCGTTTAAACAAATATACGATTTTGCCTGCACAGATATTCTCAAAAAATGTTTAATATCATCAAAGCTTGCCTAAGTAAATGCTGAGCCCTCGAGAAGCAAAACACAAAATACAAAAAAACAAATATAGTCCGTCTCGGATATAATCCGGTGCAAAAAAGCTTGCAAAAACAAATAAAATGGTACGAAAAATTGGGTTAGGTTCCGGTTGCGTATACAAATTTCGACCTTAAATTCATTAACATAGAGGTTTTTTCAGTTTTTCGTGAATATCCCGAAAAGTACGTATGTCTTCGGGATTGCGAACCCTCGGCTGATTCGCGACGATGAGCTCTCTCCGATGGTGCCAAAATTTACTATATAAAAACAAATATGTTCCTTAGATTAAGTACTTTCGGTTGCCCAATAAACTGCCACATCCGGCCCTTCCGTTTTATGAATCTCGGGTTTTTTTTTTAAGTGTCCCCTAAGGGACCCCTATTATAATCCCCCTCCTCCACAAAAGAGGGTTAGGTTAGGTTAGGTTTAGGTTAGGTTAGGTTAGGTTTAGGTTAGGTTAGGTTAGGTTAGGTTAGGTTAGGTTAGCTCGTTTTTTCAGTTTTTCGTGATTATCTCGAGAAGTACTTATCGGAGAGAGGAGCACGATACGTCAAAAGACGCGTCTCGTAAGGGCGCACCCGCTGGAGCCAAAAGATGACCAGGTCTCAATACAAAAAGATGATGATGGTGATGATTATGTTTCACCGAGTTGGTGTCGAGTCCTGTGGGTTCCAGTATTCTCTGATTCGGGATTGCGACCCCTCGGCTGATTCGGGACGACGAGCTCTCTACGATAGTGCCAAGATTTATTATATAAGATCAAATATGTTCCTCAAAAACGGTACTTTCGTCCGCCCGCTAAACTGCCACTTCCGGCCCTTTCGTTTTAAGAATTTCGGGTTTTAGGTGTCCAGGCAGATCCCCGGGGACGCGGCCCTCGTGCTGCAGGTGAAAAAGTAGCTATAGGTCGAACAATGTAATTTTCAGAATTTTTTAAAATTTTTATGAACAAGCGCCTTGTAAAATTTTATTAATATGTTAAATTTATGTGTTAATTTGGCCTAAAAAAGGGGTCCAGATCTTTAATTTTGGACGCGCCCGGGCGGGACCCCTAATATAATCCTCCTCCTCCACAAAATATTTAACCGGGACAAGAAATAAGGGTCAAAAGGGATGGGCAATTTCTATAAAAATTAAAAAAGAGAAAAACTATATACTATCTGACCTTATTGGCACTTGGGGCGAGCAGGGACAGCTATTAATTTGCACAGTTGTTTCTAAAAACCTTCCCTATGGAAGGAAGGAAGACGTTCAACACGACACTACGCAGGCCTCCCGGCAGGAAGAACGAGCACTCTCAGTATTCGCTCTGCAATATTTATAGCGTTAACATATATAAGTACGACACACCTTATAACAATCACAAAAGCCAAAAAGCAAGAGGATCTAGTTTTTTTTTTTTTTTAAAACTCACAATTCGTGGTCTCCAACAATTTTCTACAAGCTATATGGAAAGCAATGCTGTTCTAAGATCTCAATGATCAAGCAAATCAGGTCAAAAGCACTTCGAAAACACTGTTTTAATCTGAATACTAATTTCTAATTGCTAATAGTATGAAAAACAAAGGCAGACTGTCGGTTACAATTTTGATTTGACGGCCGTTTGTGAGTTAGGCTCAGAATTCTATACAAAAATTCCCTTCTCACAACCCTCTATGTTTCTATATAATTTATGACTGTTCAAAAAGAAAGCAGATAGAAAAAAAAATTAATATTTAATAAATTTAATATTTGACAAATTCAATATTTTGTTCGTTTAAACAAATATACGATTTTGCCTGCACAGATATTCTCAAAAAATGTTTAATATCATCAAAGCTTGCCTAAGTAAATGCTGAGCCCTCGAGAAGCAAAACACAAAATACAAAAAAACAAATATAGTCCGTCTCGGATATAATCCGGTGCAAAAAAGCTTGCAAAAACAAATAAAATGGTACGAAAAATTGGGTTAGGTTCCGGTTGCGTATACAAATTTCGACCTTAAATTCATTAACATAGAGGTTTTTTCAGTTTTTCGTGAATATCCCGAAAAGTACGTATGTCTTCGGGATTGCGAACCCTCGGCTGATTCGCGACGATGAGCTCTCTCCGATGGTGCCAAAATTTACTATATAAAAACAAATATGTTCCTTAGATTAAGTACTTTCGGTTGCCCAATAAACTGCCACATCCGGCCCTTCCGTTTTATGAATCTCGGGTTTTTTTTTTAAGTGTCCCCTAAGGGACCCCTATTATAATCCCCCTCCTCCACAAAAGAGGGTTAGGTTAGGTTAGGTTTAGGTTAGGTTAGGTTAGGTTTAGGTTAGGTTAGGTTAGGTTAGCTCGTTTTTTCAGTTTTTCGTGATTATCTCGAGAAGTACTTATCGGAGAGAGGAGCACGATACGTCAAAAGACGCGTCTCGTAAGGGCGCACCCGCTGGAGCCAAAAGATGACCAGGTCTCAATACAAAAAGATGATGATGGTGATGATTATGTTTCACCGAGTTGGTGTCGAGTCCTGTGGGTTCCAGTATTCTCTGATTCGGGATTGCGACCCCTCGGCTGATTCGGGACGACGAGCTCTCTACGATAGTGCCAAGATTTATTATATAAGATCAAATATGTTCCTCAAAAACGGTACTTTCGTCCGCCCGCTAAACTGCCACTTCCGGCCCTTTCGTTTTAAGAATTTCGGGTTTTAGGTGTCCAGGCAGATCCCCGGGGACGCGGCCCTCGTGCTGCAGGTGAAAAAGTAGCTATAGGTCGAACAATGTAATTTTCAGAATTTTTTAAAATTTTTATGAACAAGCGCCTTGTAAAATTTTATTAATATGTTAAATTTATGTGTTAATTTGGCCTAAAAAAGGGGTCCAGATCTTTAATTTTGGACGCGCCCGGGCGGGACCCCTAATATAATCCTCCTCCTCCACAAAATATTTAACCGGGACAAGAAATAAGGGTCAAAAGGGATGGGCAATTTCTATAAAAATTAAAAAAGAGAAAAACTATATACTATCTGACCTTATTGGCACTTGGGGCGAGCAGGGACAGCTATTAATTTGCACAGTTGTTTCTAAAAACCTTCCCTATGGAAGGAAGGAAGACGTTCAACACGACACTACGCAGGCCTCCCGGCAGGAAGAACGAGCACTCTCAGTATTCGCTCTGCAATATTTATAGCGTTAACATATATAAGTACGACACACCTTATAACAATCACAAAAGCCAAAAAGCAAGAGGATCTAGTTTTTTTTTTTTTTTAAAACTCACAATTCGTGGTCTCCAACAATTTTCTACAAGCTATATGGAAAGCAATGCTGTTCTAAGATCTCAATGATCAAGCAAATCAGGTCAAAAGCACTTCGAAAACACTGTTTTAATCTGAATACTAATTTCTAATTGCTAATAGTATGAAAAACAAAGGCAGACTGTCGGTTACAATTTTGATTTGACGGCCGTTTGTGAGTTAGGCTCAGAATTCTATACAAAAATTCCCTTCTCACAACCCTCTATGTTTCTATATAATTTATGACTGTTCAAAAAGAAAGCAGATAGAAAAAAAAATTAATATTTAATAAATTTAATATTTGACAAATTCAATATTTTGTTCGTTTAAACAAATATACGATTTTGCCTGCACAGATATTCTCAAAAAATGTTTAATATCATCAAAGCTTGCCTAAGTAAATGCTGAGCCCTCGAGAAGCAAAACACAAAATACAAAAAAACAAATATAGTCCGTCTCGGATATAATCCGGTGCAAAAAAGCTTGCAAAAACAAATAAAATGGTACGAAAAATTGGGTTAGGTTCCGGTTGCGTATACAAATTTCGACCTTAAATTCATTAACATAGAGGTTTTTTCAGTTTTTCGTGAATATCCCGAAAAGTACGTATGTCTTCGGGATTGCGAACCCTCGGCTGATTCGCGACGATGAGCTCTCTCCGATGGTGCCAAAATTTACTATATAAAAACAAATATGTTCCTTAGATTAAGTACTTTCGGTTGCCCAATAAACTGCCACATCCGGCCCTTCCGTTTTATGAATCTCGGGTTTTTTTTTTAAGTGTCCCCTAAGGGACCCCTATTATAATCCCCCTCCTCCACAAAAGAGGGTTAGGTTAGGTTAGGTTTAGGTTAGGTTAGGTTAGGTTTAGGTTAGGTTAGGTTAGGTTAGGTTAGCTCGTTTTTTCAGTTTTTCGTGATTATCTCGAGAAGTACTTATCGGAGAGAGGAGCACGATACGTCAAAAGACGCGTCTCGTAAGGGCGCACCCGCTGGAGCCAAAAGATGACCAGGTCTCAATACAAAAAGATGATGATGGTGATGATTATGTTTCACCGAGTTGGTGTCGAGTCCTGTGGGTTCCAGTATTCTCTGATTCGGGATTGCGACCCCTCGGCTGATTCGGGACGACGAGCTCTCTACGATAGTGCCAAGATTTATTATATAAGATCAAATATGTTCCTCAAAAACGGTACTTTCGTCCGCCCGCTAAACTGCCACTTCCGGCCCTTTCGTTTTAAGAATTTCGGGTTTTAGGTGTCCAGGCAGATCCCCGGGGACGCGGCCCTCGTGCTGCAGGTGAAAAAGTAGCTATAGGTCGAACAATGTAATTTTCAGAATTTTTTAAAATTTTTATGAACAAGCGCCTTGTAAAATTTTATTAATATGTTAAATTTATGTGTTAATTTGGCCTAAAAAAGGGGTCCAGATCTTTAATTTTGGACGCGCCCGGGCGGGACCCCTAATATAATCCTCCTCCTCCACAAAATATTTAACCGGGACAAGAAATAAGGGTCAAAAGGGATGGGCAATTTCTATAAAAATTAAAAAAGAGAAAAACTATATACTATCTGACCTTATTGGCACTTGGGGCGAGCAGGGACAGCTATTAATTTGCACAGTTGTTTCTAAAAACCTTCCCTATGGAAGGAAGGAAGACGTTCAACACGACACTACGCAGGCCTCCCGGCAGGAAGAACGAGCACTCTCAGTATTCGCTCTGCAATATTTATAGCGTTAACATATATAAGTACGACACACCTTATAACAATCACAAAAGCCAAAAAGCAAGAGGATCTAGTTTTTTTTTTTTTTTAAAACTCACAATTCGTGGTCTCCAACAATTTTCTACAAGCTATATGGAAAGCAATGCTGTTCTAAGATCTCAATGATCAAGCAAATCAGGTCAAAAGCACTTCGAAAACACTGTTTTAATCTGAATACTAATTTCTAATTGCTAATAGTATGAAAAACAAAGGCAGACTGTCGGTTACAATTTTGATTTGACGGCCGTTTGTGAGTTAGGCTCAGAATTCTATACAAAAATTCCCTTCTCACAACCCTCTATGTTTCTATATAATTTATGACTGTTCAAAAAGAAAGCAGATAGAAAAAAAAATTAATATTTAATAAATTTAATATTTGACAAATTCAATATTTTGTTCGTTTAAACAAATATACGATTTTGCCTGCACAGATATTCTCAAAAAATGTTTAATATCATCAAAGCTTGCCTAAGTAAATGCTGAGCCCTCGAGAAGCAAAACACAAAATACAAAAAAACAAATATAGTCCGTCTCGGATATAATCCGGTGCAAAAAAGCTTGCAAAAACAAATAAAATGGTACGAAAAATTGGGTTAGGTTCCGGTTGCGTATACAAATTTCGACCTTAAATTCATTAACATAGAGGTTTTTTCAGTTTTTCGTGAATATCCCGAAAAGTACGTATGTCTTCGGGATTGCGAACCCTCGGCTGATTCGCGACGATGAGCTCTCTCCGATGGTGCCAAAATTTACTATATAAAAACAAATATGTTCCTTAGATTAAGTACTTTCGGTTGCCCAATAAACTGCCACATCCGGCCCTTCCGTTTTATGAATCTCGGGTTTTTTTTTTAAGTGTCCCCTAAGGGACCCCTATTATAATCCCCCTCCTCCACAAAAGAGGGTTAGGTTAGGTTAGGTTTAGGTTAGGTTAGGTTAGGTTTAGGTTAGGTTAGGTTAGGTTAGGTTAGGTTAGGTTAGCTCGTTTTTTCAGTTTTTCGTGATTATCTCGAGAAGTACTTATCGGAGAGAGGAGCACGATACGTCAAAAGACGCGTCTCGTAAGGGCGCACCCGCTGGAGCCAAAAGATGACCAGGTCTCAATACAAAAAGATGATGATGGTGATGATTATGTTTCACCGAGTTGGTGTCGAGTCCTGTGGGTTCCAGTATTCTCTGATTCGGGATTGCGACCCCTCGGCTGATTCGGGACGACGAGCTCTCTACGATAGTGCCAAGATTTATTATATAAGATCAAATATGTTCCTCAAAAACGGTACTTTCGTCCGCCCGCTAAACTGCCACTTCCGGCCCTTTCGTTTTAAGAATTTCGGGTTTTAGGTGTCCAGGCAGATCCCCGGGGACGCGGCCCTCGTGCTGCAGGTGAAAAAGTAGCTATAGGTCGAACAATGTAATTTTCAGAATTTTTTAAAATTTTTATGAACAAGCGCCTTGTAAAATTTTATTAATATGTTCAATTTATGTGTTAATTTGGCCTAAAAAAGGGGTCCAGATCTTTAATTTTGGACGCGCCCGGGCGGGACCCCTAATATAATCCTCCTCCTCCACAAAATATTTAACCGGGACAAGAAATAAGGGTCAAAAGGGATGGGCAATTTCTATAAAAATTAAAAAAGAGAAAAACTATATACTATCTGACCTTATTGGCACTTGGGGCGAGCAGGGACAGCTATTAATTTGCACAGTTGTTTCTAAAAACCTTCCCTATGGAAGGAAGGAAGACGTTCAACACGACACTACGCAGGCCTCCCGGCAGGAAGAACGAGCACTCTCAGTATTCGCTCTGCAATATTTATAGCGTTAACATATATAAGTACGACACACCTTATAACAATCACAAAAGCCAAAAAGCAAGAGGATCTAGTTTTTTTTTTTTTTTAAAACTCACAATTCGTGGTCTCCAACAATTTTCTACAAGCTATATGGAAAGCAATGCTGTTCTAAGATCTCAATGATCAAGCAAATCAGGTCAAAAGCACTTCGAAAACACTGTTTTAATCTGAATACTAATTTCTAATTGCTAATAGTATGAAAAACAAAGGCAGACTGTCGGTTACAATTTTGATTTGACGGCCGTTTGTGAGTTAGGCTCAGAATTCTATACAAAAATTCCCTTCTCACAACCCTCTATGTTTCTATATAATTTATGACTGTTCAAAAAGAAAGCAGATAGAAAAAAAAATTAATATTTAATAAATTTAATATTTGACAAATTCAATATTTTGTTCGTTTAAACAAATATACGATTTTGCCTGCACAGATATTCTCAAAAAATGTTTAATATCATCAAAGCTTGCCTAAGTAAATGCTGAGCCCTCGAGAAGCAAAACACAAAATACAAAAAAACAAATATAGTCCGTCTCGGATATAATCCGGTGCAAAAAAGCTTGCAAAAACAAATAAAATGGTACGAAAAATTGGGTTAGGTTCCGGTTGCGTATACAAATTTCGACCTTAAATTCATTAACATAGAGGTTTTTTCAGTTTTTCGTGAATATCCCGAAAAGTACGTATGTCTTCGGGATTGCGAACCCTCGGCTGATTCGCGACGATGAGCTCTCTCCGATGGTGCCAAAATTTACTATATAAAAACAAATATGTTCCTTAGATTAAGTACTTTCGGTTGCCCAATAAACTGCCACATCCGGCCCTTCCGTTTTATGAATCTCGGGTTTTTTTTTTAAGTGTCCCCTAAGGGACCCCTATTATAATCCCCCTCCTCCACAAAAGAGGGTTAGGTTAGGTTAGGTTTAGGTTAGGTTAGGTTAGGTTTAGGTTAGGTTAGGTTAGGTTAGGTTAGGTTAGGTTAGCTCGTTTTTTCAGTTTTTCGTGATTATCTCGAGAAGTACTTATCGGAGAGAGGAGCACGATACGTCAAAAGACGCGTCTCGTAAGGGCGCACCCGCTGGAGCCAAAAGATGACCAGGTCTCAATACAAAAAGATGATGATGGTGATGATTATGTTTCACCGAGTTGGTGTCGAGTCCTGTGGGTTCCAGTATTCTCTGATTCGGGATTGCGACCCCTCGGCTGATTCGGGACGACGAGCTCTCTACGATAGTGCCAAGATTTATTATATAAGATCAAATATGTTCCTCAAAAACGGTACTTTCGTCCGCCCGCTAAACTGCCACTTCCGGCCCTTTCGTTTTAAGAATTTCGGGTTTTAGGTGTCCAGGCAGATCCCCGGGGACGCGGCCCTCGTGCTGCAGGTGAAAAAGTAGCTATAGGTCGAACAATGTAATTTTCAGAATTTTTTAAAATTTTTATGAACAAGCGCCTTGTAAAATTTTATTAATATGTTCAATTTATGTGTTAATATGGCCTAAAAAAGGGGTCCAGATCTTTAATTTTGGACGCGCCCGGGCGGGACCCCTAATATAATCCTCCTCCTCCACAAAATATTTAACCGGGACAAGAAATAAGGGTCAAAAGGGATGGGCAATTTCTATAAAAATTAAAAAAGAGAAAAACTATATACTATCTGACCTTATTGGCACTTGGGGCGAGCAGGGACAGCTATTAATTTGCACAGTTGTTTCTAAAAACCTTCCCTATGGAAGGAAGGAAGACGTTCAACACGACACTACGCAGGCCTCCCGGCAGGAAGAACGAGCACTCTCAGTATTCGCTCTGCAATATTTATAGCGTTAACATATATAAGTACGACACACCTTATAACAATCACAAAAGCCAAAAAGCAAGAGGATCTAGTTTTTTTTTTTTTTAAAACTCACAATTCGTGGTCTCCAACAATTTTCTACAAGCTATATGGAAAGCAATGCTGTTCTAAGATCTCAATGATCAAGCAAATCAGGTCAAAAGCACTTCGAAAACACTGTTTTAATCTGAATACTAATTTCTAATTGCTAATAGTATGAAAAACAAAGGCAGACTGTCGGTTACAATTTTGATTTGACGGCCGTTTGTGAGTTAGGCTCAGAATTCTATACAAAAATTCCCTTCTCACAACCCTCTATGTTTCTATATAATTTATGACTGTTCAAAAAGAAAGCAGATAGAAAAAAAAATTAATATTTAATAAATTTAATATTTGACAAATTCAATATTTTGTTCGTTTAAACAAATATACGATTTTGCCTGCACAGATATTCTCAAAAAATGTTTAATATCATCAAAGCTTGCCTAAGTAAATGCTGAGCCCTCGAGAAGCAAAACACAAAATACAAAAAAACAAATATAGTCCGTCTCGGATATAATCCGGTGCAAAAAAGCTTGCAAAAACAAATAAAATGGTACGAAAAATTGGGTTAGGTTCCGGTTGCGTATACAAATTTCGACCTTAAATTCATTAACATAGAGGTTTTTTCAGTTTTTCGTGAATATCCCGAAAAGTACGTATGTCTTCGGGATTGCGAACCCTCGGCTGATTCGCGACGATGAGCTCTCTCCGATGGTGCCAAAATTTACTATATAAAAACAAATATGTTCCTTAGATTAAGTACTTTCGGTTGCCCAATAAACTGCCACATCCGGCCCTTCCGTTTTATGAATCTCGGGTTTTTTTTTTAAGTGTCCCCTAAGGGACCCCTATTATAATCCCCCTCCTCCACAAAAGAGGGTTAGGTTAGGTTAGGTTTAGGTTAGGTTAGGTTAGGTTTAGGTTAGGTTAGGTTAGGTTAGGTTAGGTTAGGTTAGCTCGTTTTTTCAGTTTTTCGTGATTATCTCGAGAAGTACTTATCGGAGAGAGGAGCACGATACGTCAAAAGACGCGTCTCGTAAGGGCGCACCCGCTGGAGCCAAAAGATGACCAGGTCTCAATACAAAAAGATGATGATGGTGATGATTATGTTTCACCGAGTTGGTGTCGAGTCCTGTGGGTTCCAGTATTCTCTGATTCGGGATTGCGACCCCTCGGCTGATTCGGGACGACGAGCTCTCTACGATAGTGCCAAGATTTATTATATAAGATCAAATATGTTCCTCAAAAACGGTACTTTCGTCCGCCCGCTAAACTGCCACTTCCGGCCCTTTCGTTTTAAGAATTTCGGGTTTTAGGTGTCCAGGCAGATCCCCGGGGACGCGGCCCTCGTGCTGCAGGTGAAAAAGTAGCTATAGGTCGAACAATGTAATTTTCAGAATTTTTTAAAATTTTTATGAACAAGCGCCTTGTAAAATTTTATTAATATGTTCAATTTATGTGTTAATTTGGCCTAAAAAAGGGGTCCAGATCTTTAATTTTGGACGCGCCCGGGCGGGACCCCTAATATAATCCTCCTCCTCCACAAAATATTTAACCGGGACAAGAAATAAGGGTCAAAAGGGATGGGCAATTTCTATAAAAATTAAAAAAGAGAAAAACTATATACTATCTGACCTTATTGGCACTTGGGGCGAGCAGGGACAGCTATTAATTTGCACAGTTGTTTCTAAAAACCTTCCCTATGGAAGGAAGGAAGACGTTCAACACGACACTACGCAGGCCTCCCGGCAGGAAGAACGAGCACTCTCAGTATTCGCTCTGCAATATTTATAGCGTTAACATATATAAGTACGACACACCTTATAACAATCACAAAAGCCAAAAAGCAAGAGGATCTAGTTTTTTTTTTTTTTAAAACTCACAATTCGTGGTCTCCAACAATTTTCTACAAGCTATATGGAAAGCAATGCTGTTCTAAGATCTCAATGATCAAGCAAATCAGGTCAAAAGCACTTCGAAAACACTGTTTTAATCTGAATACTAATTTCTAATTGCTAATAGTATGAAAAACAAAGGCAGACTGTCGGTTACAATTTTGATTTGACGGCCGTTTGTGAGTTAGGCTCAGAATTCTATACAAAAATTCCCTTCTCACAACCCTCTATGTTTCTATATAATTTATGACTGTTCAAAAAGAAAGCAGATAGAAAAAAAAATTAATATTTAATAAATTTAATATTTGACAAATTCAATATTTTGTTCGTTTAAACAAATATACGATTTTGCCTGCACAGATATTCTCAAAAAATGTTTAATATCATCAAAGCTTGCCTAAGTAAATGCTGAGCCCTCGAGAAGCAAAACACAAAATACAAAAAAACAAATATAGTCCGTCTCGGATATAATCCGGTGCAAAAAAGCTTGCAAAAACAAATAAAATGGTACGAAAAATTGGGTTAGGTTCCGGTTGCGTATACAAATTTCGACCTTAAATTCATTAACATAGAGGTTTTTTCAGTTTTTCGTGAATATCCCGAAAAGTACGTATGTCTTCGGGATTGCGAACCCTCGGCTGATTCGCGACGATGAGCTCTCTCCGATGGTGCCAAAATTTACTATATAAAAACAAATATGTTCCTTAGATTAAGTACTTTCGGTTGCCCAATAAACTGCCACATCCGGCCCTTCCGTTTTATGAATCTCGGGTTTTAAGTGTCCCCTAAGGGACCCCTATTATAATCCCCCTCCTCCACAAAAGAGGGTTAGGTTAGGTTAGGTTTAGGTTAGGTTAGGTTAGGTTTAGGTTAGGTTAGGTTAGGTTAGGTTAGGTTAGGTTAGGTTTTTTTTTTTTTTTTTTTTTTTTTTAGGGCCCCGCCTCCACCCCGTCACTATGGGAAAATGTGACGTCATTGAAAACTTTTGTTTTTAATGATTCTATATAATACTAGCCCTTTTTGTGCAGAATTGCAAGTAAGTTAAACGGTAATTTAGACTACATTAATAAAAATGGTGCTATATAAAACAAACTTAGAGCAAAGTTTAACATATTTTCGTTAAGACCAAAAGGAATTTAAACAAAAGAAGATTAAACTTAGAAGTTATCGATACGAGAAATATTTACCATTAAGAAACTACATTAAAAGATATACATAGTAATAAAAGAAAAGTAACACTAATCAATGAAGAAATTAAGAGTAGAATACATAAATTATAAAAGAAAACTAAAAGAAATTGGATACATTAAAAGAGAGGACTTAATATTAAGAAACAAAAAGAAAAATTAAATACTAGTAAAATTATAAGTAACAATTATAAAATAAGGAACAATAATAATATTAGGAAAAACAAAAGAAAAGTAAAATTATACTAAATGATATTATAAGAAGAAACAATAAAATCAAAGACAAAAGCAAACTTAGGAGGACAAAAGAAATTAAATTATACTTAGTAAGACTATAAAGAATAACAATAAAATAGAAATGATAAGAGACGATAATAGTAATGAGAGAAAGAAGGTAAAACCATTTTTTTTTTCCTTTTTTTTTTTTTTTTTTTTTTTTTTATAATTATTTATTTTATTTTATTATAATTTAATATAAAAGAAATAAGTAATAATTAAAGAAAAAGATAAGTTACGGGCCATCAGGGAAACAAAGTAGGGAAATATTATAATAAAAATAAAGTATATATTACTAGTAATATAATTATAATAGAGAATAGATAACATAGATAAAAGGCATAAAATATAATAAATAAGAAAATATAAATAATATAGTAAGTATAATAGGAACAAGCATAAAGAAAACCAGAGTTATATATAAGTATATAAATAATAATATATAATAAAATAAAATAATATAATGACAAGTAAATGAAAAAAAAAAAATCAAATTAACAGTACCAGGTATGAAAGGGTCAGGGATGTAGTACATGTGTGAAAAATAATATATAATAATTCAGATAATGACAAAGAAAGGTAAAATATTGATAGAAGTAAAAATAGATAACTGGGTATAAAGAAAAACCAGGAGCATGTATATGTATATAAATAATAATATATATAATAAAGTCAGATGATGACAAGTAAAGAAAAACTATTGTATTGGAAAGAATAAAATTGTATATAAATGGAAAACCAGGAGAATATATATGTATTTAAAAATATAATAGTAATAGTAAATATAATAGTAAATAGTATAATGGTGAACAATAATAACGGATGATGATAAGTGAACAGGTAAAGAGAAGGGAATTGGAGAAGAAAGAAAAACCAGGAGTAAGTATATGTATGTAAGGTATGATATAATACTACATGTGACAAGATCACGTGATGGTAAGTGGGCATTCTGTAATTATGGCAGGTATAGATAATTAGGTATAATGTAATTGAGAGAATATAAATATATATATATACATATATATATAAATAAAATAGATAACATGTGATAAGATCACGTGATGATAAGCGGGCATTCTGTTCAGATAGCAAGTATTGGAACAGGTAACTAGGTATAATATCGCTGGGAATACATATATATATGAATATATTAAGATTACATGTGACGAGAACACATGATGGTAAGCGGGCATTCTGTTCTGATAGCAAGTATCAGAACAGGTAACTAGGTATAATATAGCTGGGAATACATATATATATGAACACATTAAGATTGCATGTGACGTGATCACATGATGGTAAGCGGGCATTCTGTTCGGATAGCAAGTATTAGAACAGGTAACTAGGTATAATATAGCTGGGAATACATATATATATGAATATATTAAGATTACATGTGACGAGATCACATGATGGTAAGCGGGCATTCTGTAATTATGGCGGGTATAAGGATAGAAACTTGGTGTGATATGATTGGGAGTATACATATATATAAATATAATAAGATAACATGTGACGAGATCACGTGATGGTAAGTGGGCATTTCGTAATCTATAAATTGTCTATAAATAAATTTATAGACAAAGAATAAATATTGATAATATAATAAAATAAATAAATAATAATAAAATAAATAGATACAATATAAATTACAAAATGATATAATAAAATGAAGAAAAGAAGGATAGAGATAAAAGATATAGATTTAATATTTTATTATATTGACCAAATGAGTAAGAGAGAAAATGAATGTTAGAAATAAAGCCATAGATTGTTAAATGTATCGTAATTATGGTAATTATGTAATATAGTGAAATGAGAAGTTAAGCATGAAAAGGAAGGGACAAACTATAAGTTTAATATTATATATTAAATTATAGAATACAAAGTAATATAATTAGCGTGTGATAGAAAAGAAGAAAAGGACAGAAATATAAAGTTAATAATAATATATTAAGGGAAAGCGAGGAGGGAGATAGATAATGTTAAACATATAAATAAATATTAAAATTTATGGTGACTATGGTAACTTAATACAATAAAAAATACAATGTGATATATTTAGCATAAACAGAGGAGTAAGAAAAGAAAAGGACAAAATATAAAGTTGATAATAAAATATTGAAGGAAAGCGAGAAAGAAGATAATGGATGTTAAAAATATAATATAAATATGGAAATAAATGGTAACTGTGGAAACTATGTGTCGTGACTATGTATGGTTGCTAAGTAAACAATAAAATATCAAAGGAAAAAATAACATATGAAGACTGACAGATCGAGTGGAGTGCTACTATTTAAGGTTCATGTTCAGGTACCAAAAATTAGAATATATATATATTAAAATAGAAAAAATATTAATAGATATAAAAATAAATAAATAAGGAATTAAATATAATACTTAATAATAATTAATTGGGAGACGTGAAATTCTATCCCATTTAACTAAAATAGGACAGTCGGGACTAAAAGCTGAATGAGAATGGGGAAGATTGGCGTTTTTGCAATTAATGCAAGACGGCGATTTAATTTTATTGGGGCATGATCTCGAATCATGCTCCTCTGAACATACGGCACAATGTTGGTGTTCCGCTTTGCAGTCCGAGGACTTATGTGCGAAGCCCTGACACCTGAAACATTGTAAGAGAGGAGATTGATCATATGCGGTGATGATTTGGTATCCCAACTTGACTCTCTGCCCAACAAGGGCAGACCAGATGGATGGGTCGACCGAGATCACCACATTCTCCATACTCCCATTTCTCCACTTAATTCGTCTTACAATTTTCAGATGGACATCACTAGAGTTATTTGTCAAGTGAGACAGTAATTCTTTGTTTTGGGACAACAAAGCGGAGGTGATAAAGTCATTGTCAGAGTCAGATGTGACTCCGACAAGACGTAAAAGAGGGAATTTGGGTTTAGGAATCACCGGGATAAGAGAAGGGATGGTAAGGATGGCACTGTAGATAGTGCTTTGGTCGGATTGAGACGCAACAGAAATCGCTAACTTAGCGTCCTTACATCTCCTAACACCTGTGATGCCCACACCCAGCGTCACTACATCTATGTTCTTTTTTATGATTTTAAAAATTTCTTCCGAACAGAGTAATTTGTTTGATGATTCAACTAAAATAGTAAATCTGGGTTTACTTGGTATTTCCCAAGGTTTCTGATTTACTTTTTTAATTGAGTTATTTGTAGGGTTAGGGTTGTTGATATTAATAAAAGGAAGGGGAGAATTTGGAAGAATATTATTATCAGAAATTTTTGTCGAAATTTTAGCTAATAAATTATTAGAATTTTGGAAATCTCGCTTTAACTTATTAATGTTTGCTTCTATGTTAAGGATGGCTGAGTTTAAATAATTAATATCGAAATTTGAAGTAGAGTGAGAAATGTTGGAATTAATGTTTGTTAAGGAGGGAGATAAATTTTGATCTAAAGTTGGGTCGGGGATGGTGGGGGTCAGTGGAGCATTCTTGGAAGCTTCAGATTCCTTCAACAAGGTATATAATCGATCGATGGCGGTGATTACGTTATTTTTAGGTTAGGTTAGGTTAGGTTAGGTTAGGTTAGGTTAGGTTAGGTTAGGTTAGGTTAGGTTAGGTTAGGTTAGGTTAGGTTAGGTTAGGTTAGGTTAGGTTAGGTTAGGTTAGGTTAGGTTAGGTTAGGTTAGGTTAGGTTAGGTTAGGTTAGGTTAGGTTAGGTTAGGTTAGGTTAGGTTAGGTTAGGTTAGGTTAGGTTAGGTTAGGTTAGGTTAGGTTAGGTTAGGTTAGGTTAGGTTAGGTTAGGTTAGGTTAGGTTAGGTTAGGTTAGGTTAGGTTAGGTTAGGTTAGGTTAGGTTAGGTTAGGTTAGGTTAGGTTAGGTTAGGTTAGGTTAGGTTAGGTTAGGTTAGGTTAGGTTAGGTTAGGTTAGGTTAGGTTAGGTTAGGTTAGGTTAGGTTAGGTTAGGTTAGGTTAGGTTAGGTTAGGTTAGGTTAGGTTAGGTTAGGTTAGGTTAGGTTAGGTTAGGTTAGGTTAGGTTAGGTTAGGTTAGGTTAGGTTAGGTTAGGTTAGGTTAGGTTAGGTTAGGTTAGGTTAGGTTAGGTTAGGTTAGGTTAGGTTAGGTTAGGTTAGGTTAGGTTAGGTTAGGTTAGGTTAGGTTAGGTTAGGTTAGGTTAGGTTAGGTTAGGTTAGGTTAGGTTAGGTTAGGTTAGGTTAGGTTAGGTTAGGTTAGGTTAGGTTAGGTTAGGTTAGGTTAGGTTAGGTTAGGTTAGGTTAGGTTAGGTTAGGTTAGGTTAGGTTAGGTTAGGTTAGGTTAGGTTAGGTTAGGTTAGGTTAGGTTAGGTTAGGTTAGGTTAGGTTAGGTTAGGTTAGGTTAGGTTAGGTTAGGTTAGGTTAGGTTAGGTTAGGTTAGGTTAGGTTAGGTTAGGTTAGGTTAGGTTAGGTTAGGTTAGGTTAGGTTAGGTTAGGTTAGGTTAGGTTAGGTTAGGTTAGGTTAGGTTAGGTTAGGTTAGGTTAGGTTAGGTTAGGTTAGGTTAGGTTAGGTTAGGTTAGGTTAGGTTAGGTTAGGTTAGGTTAGGTTAGGTTAGGTTAGGTTAGGTTAGGTTAGGTTAGGTTAGGTTAGGTTAGGTTAGGTTAGGTTAGGTTAGGTTAGGTTAGGTTAGGTTAGGTTAGGTTAGGTTAGGTTAGGTTAGGTTAGGTTAGGTTAGGTTAGGTTAGGTTAGGTTAGGTTAGGTTAGGTTAGGTTAGGTTAGGTTAGGTTAGGTTAGGTTAGGTTAGGTTAGGTTAGGTTAGGTTAGGTTAGGTTAGGTTAGGTTAGGTTAGGTTAGGTTAGGTTAGGTTAGGTTAGGTTAGGTTAGGTTAGGTTAGGTTAGGTTAGGTTAGGTTAGGTTAGGTTAGGTTAGGTTAGGTTAGGTTAGGTTAGGTTAGGTTAGGTTAGGTTAGGTTAGGTTAGGTTAGGTTAGGTTAGGTTAGGTTAGGTTAGGTTAGGTTAGGTTAGGTTAGGTTAGGTTAGGTTAGGTTAGGTTAGGTTAGGTTAGGTTAGGTTAGGTTAGGTTAGGTTAGGTTAGGTTAGGTTAGGTTAGGTTAGGTTAGGTTAGGTTAGGTTAGGTTAGGTTAGGTTAGGTTAGGTTAGGTTAGGTTAGGTTAGGTTAGGTTAGGTTAGGTTAGGTTAGGTTAGGTTAGGTTAGGTTAGGTTAGGTTAGGTTAGGTTAGGTTAGGTTAGGTTAGGTTAGGTTAGGTTAGGTTAGGTTAGGTTAGGTTAGGTTAGGTTAGGTTAGGTTAGGTTAGGTTAGGTTAGGTTAGGTTAGGTTAGGTTAGGTTAGGTTAGGTTAGGTTAGGTTAGGTTAGGTTAGGTTAGGTTAGGTTAGGTTAGGTTAGGTTAGGTTAGGTTAGGTTAGGTTAGGTTAGGTTAGGTTAGGTTAGGTTAGGTTAGGTTAGGTTAGGTTAGGTTAGGTTAGGTTAGGTTAGGTTAGGTTAGGTTAGGTTAGGTTAGGTTAGGTTAGGTTAGGTTAGGTTAGGTTAGGTTAGGTTAGGTTAGGTTAGGTTAGGTTAGGTTAGGTTAGGTTAGGTTAGGTTAGGTTAGGTTAGGTTAGGTTAGGTTAGGTTAGGTTAGGTTAGGTTAGGTTAGGTTAGGTTAGGTTAGGTTAGGTTAGGTTAGGTTAGGTTAGGTTAGGTTAGGTTAGGTTAGGTTAGGTTAGGTTAGGTTAGGTTAGGTTAGGTTAGGTTAGGTTAGGTTAGGTTAGGTTAGGTTAGGTTAGGTTAGGTTAGGTTAGGTTAGGTTAGGTTAGGTTAGGTTAGGTTAGGTTAGGTTAGGTTAGGTTAGGTTAGGTTAGGTTAGGTTAGGTTAGGTTAGGTTAGGTTAGGTTAGGTTAGGTTAGGTTAGGTTAGGTTAGGTTAGGTTAGGTTAGGTTAGGTTAGGTTAGGTTAGGTTAGGTTAGGTTAGGTTAGGTTAGGTTAGGTTAGGTTAGGTTAGGTTAGGTTAGGTTAGGTTAGGTTAGGTTAGGTTAGGTTAGGTTAGGTTAGGTTAGGTTAGGTTAGGTTAGGTTAGGTTAGGTTAGGTTAGGTTAGGTTAGGTTAGGTTAGGTTAGGTTAGGTTAGGTTAGGTTAGGTTAGGTTAGGTTAGGTTAGGTTAGGTTAGGTTAGGTTAGGTTAGGTTAGGTTAGGTTAGGTTAGGTTAGGTTAGGTTAGGTTAGGTTAGGTTAGGTTAGGTTAGGTTAGGTTAGGTTAGGTTAGGTTAGGTTAGGTTAGGTTAGGTTAGGTTAGGTTAGGTTAGGTTAGGTTAGGTTAGGTTAGGTTAGGTTAGGTTAGGTTAGGTTAGGTTAGGTTAGGTTAGGTTAGGTTAGGTTAGGTTAGGTTAGGTTAGGTTAGGTTAGGTTAGGTTAGGTTAGGTTAGGTTAGGTTAGGTTAGGTTAGGTTAGGTTAGGTTAGGTTAGGTTAGGTTAGGTTAGGTTAGGTTAGGTTAGGTTAGGTTAGGTTAGGTTAGGTTAGGTTAGGTTAGGTTAGGTTAGGTTAGGTTAGGTTAGGTTAGGTTAGGTTAGGTTAGGTTAGGTTAGGTTAGGTTAGGTTAGGTTAGGTTAGGTTAGGTTAGGTTAGGTTAGGTTAGGTTAGGTTAGGTTAGGTTAGGTTAGGTTAGGTTAGGTTAGGTTAGGTTAGGTTAGGTTAGGTTAGGTTAGGTTAGGTTAGGTTAGGTTAGGTTAGGTTAGGTTAGGTTAGGTTAGGTTAGGTTAGGTTAGGTTAGGTTAGGTTAGGTTAGGTTAGGTTAGGTTAGGTTAGGTTAGGTTAGGTTAGGTTAGGTTAGGTTAGGTTAGGTTAGGTTAGGTTAGGTTAGGTTAGGTTAGGTTAGGTTAGGTTAGGTTAGGTTAGGTTAGGTTAGGTTAGGTTAGGTTAGGTTAGGTTAGGTTAGGTTAGGTTAGGTTAGGTTAGGTTAGGTTAGGTTAGGTTAGGTTAGGTTAGGTTAGGTTAGGTTAGGTTAGGTTAGGTTAGGTTAGGTTAGGTTAGGTTAGGTTAGGTTAGGTTAGGTTAGGTTAGGTTAGGTTAGGTTAGGTTAGGTTAGGTTAGGTTAGGTTAGGTTAGGTTAGGTTAGGTTAGGTTAGGTTAGGTTAGGTTAGGTTAGGTTAGGTTAGGTTAGGTTAGGTTAGGTTAGGTTAGGTTAGGTTAGGTTAGGTTAGGTTAGGTTAGGTTAGGTTAGGTTAGGTTAGGTTAGGTTAGGTTAGGTTAGGTTAGGTTAGGTTAGGTTAGGTTAGGTTAGGTTAGGTTAGGTTAGGTTAGGTTAGGTTAGGTTAGGTTAGGTTAGGTTAGGTTAGGTTAGGTTAGGTTAGGTTAGGTTAGGTTAGGTTAGGTTAGGTTAGGTTAGGTTAGGTTAGGTTAGGTTAGGTTAGGTTAGGTTAGGTTAGGTTAGGTTAGGTTAGGTTAGGTTAGGTTAGGTTAGGTTAGGTTAGGTTAGGTTAGGTTAGGTTAGGTTAGGTTAGGTTAGGTTAGGTTAGGTTAGGTTAGGTTAGGTTAGGTTAGGTTAGGTTAGGTTAGGTTAGGTTAGGTTAGGTTAGGTTAGGTTAGGTTAGGTTAGGTTAGGTTAGGTTAGGTTAGGTTAGGTTAGGTTAGGTTAGGTTAGGTTAGGTTAGGTTAGGTTAGGTTAGGTTAGGTTAGGTTAGGTTAGGTTAGGTTAGGTTAGGTTAGGTTAGGTTAGGTTAGGTTAGGTTAGGTTAGGTTAGGTTAGGTTAGGTTAGGTTAGGTTAGGTTAGGTTAGGTTAGGTTAGGTTAGGTTAGGTTAGGTTAGGTTAGGTTAGGTTAGGTTAGGTTAGGTTAGGTTAGGTTAGGTTAGGTTAGGTTAGGTTAGGTTAGGTTAGGTTAGGTTAGGTTAGGTTAGGTTAGGTTAGGTTAGGTTAGGTTAGGTTAGGTTAGGTTAGGTTAGGTTAGGTTAGGTTAGGTTAGGTTAGGTTAGGTTAGGTTAGGTTAGGTTAGGTTAGGTTAGGTTAGGTTAGGTTAGGTTAGGTTAGGTTAGGTTAGGTTAGGTTAGGTTAGGTTAGGTTAGGTTAGGTTAGGTTAGGTTAGGTTAGGTTAGGTTAGGTTAGGTTAGGTTAGGTTAGGTTAGGTTAGGTTAGGTTAGGTTAGGTTAGGTTAGGTTAGGTTAGGTTAGGTTAGGTTAGGTTAGGTTAGGTTAGGTTAGGTTAGGTTAGGTTAGGTTAGGTTAGGTTAGGTTAGGTTAGGTTAGGTTAGGTTAGGTTAGGTTAGGTTAGGTTAGGTTAGGTTAGGTTAGGTTAGGTTAGGTTAGGTTAGGTTAGGTTAGGTTAGGTTAGGTTAGGTTAGGTTAGGTTAGGTTAGGTTAGGTTAGGTTAGGTTAGGTTAGGTTAGGTTAGGTTAGGTTAGGTTAGGTTAGGTTAGGTTAGGTTAGGTTAGGTTAGGTTAGGTTAGGTTAGGTTAGGTTAGGTTAGGTTAGGTTAGGTTAGGTTAGGTTAGGTTAGGTTAGGTTAGGTTAGGTTAGGTTAGGTTAGGTTAGGTTAGGTTAGGTTAGGTTAGGTTAGGTTAGGTTAGGTTAGGTTAGGTTAGGTTAGGTTAGGTTAGGTTAGGTTAGGTTAGGTTAGGTTAGGTTAGGTTAGGTTAGGTTAGGTTAGGTTAGGTTAGGTTAGGTTAGGTTAGGTTAGGTTAGGTTAGGTTAGGTTAGGTTAGGTTAGGTTAGGTTAGGTTAGGT
>JAUDJH010000099.1:0-26700 GCA_036320925.1 Automeris io | reverse complement strand
GATTAGTCTTGCTCCCTATCACCTAATTCGACGGATTTAATATTATCATCCAATTATAGATGTACTAGTTGCGCTGCCTACCCTTTCTGAAGCCAAAGGCGCGTGTATACGTGTAGCACACAATTTTATTTATCATCTACTACGTCGCCTTTAATTAAGCTCAACATTTTGCAAACGCCCATATCTATACATCTTCATTTAAAACCATGAACTGGCCCGAATTTTATTTTATGGTGTAACGTTAATGTGCGAAGTGCGTCCAAAGCGTGAATAAGCGTGTACAAGTAACCGGTGCGGCTGAATGGCTGTTTACTGCGCACACGCAACGACCCGCTTGTACCACGTGTAACTGATTTGATATGGGCCTGCCTACACTCGCTAAATTTTTAAGTTATATTCTTTGGTGATTTCTGCTCGCGTCTTGATGCTTGCTGCACTAGTGAACTTTTTTTTAACTGATAGCCACTTAAAGCGGAATAATTTTAGGAAGATGACAGCAAATACTTCAACTTTCGCTTATCTCATAATTGTTTATATTAGAATATGGCCTAATTTTTCGATGCAAACCCACATAAAGCATTTCCTGGCGTTGGATTTAAACCTAAAAGCTGCTAGTATATAGGCTACGTGTGCTACTACGAAACCAAAGAGACAATTTAAGTACAATACCGTCGGAATATGTTGACCAAATGAGACACGTGTGTTTTGTTTGTTTACGTGATGTTTGCTTATAGAATCTGTTTTACAGATTGACCCGGGCGACTTGTCCGAACGAGGTACTATGGCGGGTTTTTAATATATGTTAATCGTTATTATGAGAATATTATATAGATAGGATATTGAAAAATGTATAAGAAATTTCTTTAAGAGGCTATAAAAAATAGGTGCGTTGTGGTTACCAAGAGTCCTAAAATCTCCCATATAGTAACATTTTGGCTATCACACATCATGGATACCAACGTAATAATAGAAACTAAATAGACTTAAAATCTTACATACTCATACGACAAGCGCATTAAGTTAATATGCACAGTGAAGTATACTGTAATTCTAAATTCTGAATCCCTTTGCCACTGTTTACGTACAGTCATGACCATGAACTAATACATTCGTCTTTTTATTAAACAAAAAAAGCACGGAACTCTCCCAAAATCGTATTTCCTTTTGGTCCTTCAAGCCGGATAAATGACGTTAAATCGTTAAGATAATGCCAGATATTTTTCCCACGGCCGACATTTTTAACATAACAGTTTTGAAAGTTATACCACCGTGTTTAGTATTGTGTAAATGATAAACGCTGAGTGGAGTTCGTGCATCATTTGGCACGCTCGTATTTATTTATGCCGCCGGTTAGTGAGCGGTTAGACTCAATTTAATGCATAATCTGATTTACGGCGCGCATCGTAAGAGTGAGTAACATGATACATTGCTTCTTCAGTTTGGCAATACCTGTGCAAGTAGAGTTAAAGTGCTTTGTTTCGTTTAATTAATATTTCGTATTTATTCAGAGTGTGTATTGTAATAAGTATTGAGTATATCGTATGCATTCAAATTAAGTAAATTAATGTTTGTTTTGAAATTTAAATCAATGTCGTAAATTAAACTGCTATTTAATTTATTTAACTCAAACTAAGGAAGATGAAACATGAATAGATCTTCTAAATTATATAACTACGTAAGCATATAAAAAGTCCAACAAGCTTTTGCACGCGACACCGCGCGCGTGAAAAAGTTTTTCCGGAATTAAAGTCCCGATTTATATCTTCCTAGAATTTATTTGAGCTTTTATTGGAAGTCAGACCTCTAACAATACATCGGTGAAAACTACATTTCATTCAATGCAGTAATTTTTGCGTGACCCGTAAACATACAGTCAGACAAAACAGTTTTGGTTTCTGTTGCTCTAATAAAGACTCACTATATTAGTTTTTTTTTCAATATCTATAACGTACTGACGTCGGCGTTTTACAATTTTATTATATGTAAAGCGATCATATAGCTCGACCAGACTGCAGAGCAAAGGTTGTTTACAATTTCCGTAAGTTACAGCAATATTGAAATATAGGCCACTATAAAACCCGAGATGAAGGATTGTTAGATATTTCTATTTAACCAGCAGTGTACATCACAAGTAGTTAACAGTATCTTGTATCCTGAATGTATTGTTAATACTTTAGGTTAATTAAATAAAATTTCCAATAACGGCAGTCAATGAACACCTAAACATAAACATGTAGTTATCAATTTAAGCAAAGCATTTACCGATATTGGAATCCTTTCGTACCCTTTCGAACTATATCATTGACGTTGGCCTATTGTGCAACCATTGTTCATAATATTCGCGATCCACCTTCGCACATTTATAACATCTATTCGTTCATGCAACACGACAACCCGCGAACATCCTTGAACAACAAATCAATGAAACAAATTCAAGCGCAAACTGTGCATTTGTTGTGCAATCAAACGTTGGCATAAGTCAAGTCGACGGGCCGCGCTGACAACACTCGCGGATTTCGGTGCACTTCTCATTTGCGATGTGGATTTACGACGCGATGCCGCCGAGGCGGGATGGAGTCGTCATTCGCATGTAGTGCAACACTAGGTAATAAATTAGACGCCGCAAGAGAAGTGTTCCCACGAAGCGGAACCGTATCAAGATGGTGCGCCGAACACCGCCGGTGCACAGGCAGCTCTAGAACGGGGACACGGGGCGCGAATGCTTTATTTTCCCCGCTCGATTTATTTCCACTCTGGTGACATTTTGTTACGTTTTGTTAGATGTCACTCGTTCGCACAAACGTTGTTTTGCATGTGGATTTATGTTGGTGACAGTTGAATATTTTTTAGAGGAATTTCATCGTGAGCTGTGAGGCGTTGAAACTTATAAGTTCACTCGATGCTTATTACCAGCACGTCCAATTTACCCTTGAAAGCACATTAAACCTTTTGATAAAGGTTTACAATCCAAATTTCCAAATTTAACTTTTGGCTTTGTCTTCAAACGCCAGACTAATTACTGAACTCAAGCACAAGTAGCGGTACAAGATAATGTTCGTCACAATATTCAGAACAGTACATTATCTCCATCATCATACCACAGACCAGCATCAATCAATGTAAAATCGAAACCAAGGTCTAGTTCGAAATAGATAAAACATTAGTGGACGCTAACAATCTTGCAGAAAACAATACTATTCACCTTGGGCTTATTGAAATTAATTAATTGAATAAATATGATTAAGCACCACATCCGTAATTGTGATTGATTGTACAGTCGCCAAGACAATGGTATTTGACGTAGGCCGAGTGCCGGCCGGATAGAGATTACATGGCTATTAATATCCTTGGATCACGATATGAAAGCGGCTGGTGATTTGATGAAATGACAACACCCCTTGTTTCACCGACACCCACTGCCGTCGGATTGGTGACAACTCAACTAATGCTTGATACGGTGACGAAACTGTTGTACATAATGTATTTAATGGAATGATTTGTAACGTTCATGAACATGTTGGAAACAATTTGATTAAACACAAAGATTTAAGTAGAACTAAAGATCGAAATGTGAAATTAAATGTTTCCATTTTTTAGCAAATCACGTTTCAAATTAGTTGAAAATACTTGTACAAATGTCTCAGTGCAGTCTAGCATCCAAAATTTTAAGGCATCTATATCTATTTTGGTCACGTATTACGACTACTAACTAATGACTATTGCTAAGAAAGGATATCAAAATAAAGAAGTAGAGAATAACGTAGATTAGGCGTTCAATGGAAGGGTGGCCCAACTTAAAAAGTATGTACTCTATGATCTCAGTGTATCCAAACTATAGAACCAAATTATTATTAAAACAGCACCAAGTCCAATATTTTTTATAGAGTCATTTTGATGTTGCGTTACTAAATAAAACCACATACTTATCTCCTAAAACATAACACTTAACAAGTTACACGAACCGTAGATGTAAAATAAAATTTCGAAAAAATAAATATCATTAGAAAGTAGTTTTAATTTGACATCCCCTAATGCCTGTATTCATATTCTAAGAGAATTCGGCGCAGCGGCAACATTATACTCTCAGTTAGAAATACATTAACGCACTCATCATATTCGCCTAAACTACAAAATTATCAAAAAGTCAGAGAAGTGAAACTGAGATTTTTCGTAAAATATTCGCTTTTGGCGCAATTTTCGTAGCGGTGAAGATGAATATGTGGTTTCATTTATTAACGCAATGTCAAAATGACACTGTATTAGAATATATTTCATAACTCTATTATACTACTAGTTAAGGTTGAAAGAAAATTAACTTTAATATCATCAAAATACGCTGTTTACTTGAAAACTGGTATGGCACAAGCTGTTAAACACGGTACAAGAATGTGAATAAGTAACCCTAGTTAGTGGAGCCCGAAGCTTATAGGTAGCTTGTGACCCCAAAACTGGTTCGTCAGTTCGTGACCCGCCCTGACCCCGATCTACTAACCGCCCGGTACCCATTGTCTCTTATATTCGGTGTGTGCCACAATTTGTAAGAAACACTTGGGCTTTGACAGATGGCGCAACTTACGTGTGAGTCCTGTGTGTGAGAATATAATGCTTAGTGGCACGTAAATCTTCATAACGAAACCAATAATGATGAATATTAGTATTAAAATTAATTACAATTTAAATAAAACTATCTTTCGGGTTTTATCACGGTTTTGTATTTTAATTTTCTCCTGACATTTGGAAGACTTTGCAGCCTTCATGGTCACAGGAGCACTGAAGTGTGGTCGTCTGAAAAATCAAAGTTACAATATCTACCTACATTTTACAATGATATATATATATATAAAATTGAATTGTTTTAGCTATTGACGGTCCGATCTACGTAGAATGAGCTCAGTGTCTTGAAGTCATTATTTAACTACAATTTCATAAATTTATGCAATGCAATAAGGTTGATCAGAATTAATAATTAAAAATACTAAAAAAAATTAAATCCATTGGGGAACTGCTGTCTGTCGTTGTTTAGTCTTTATAGCACAATAAAAATCGATGGAACAACAACAAGGATTCCAAACCAGGTGTTGCTTCAATTAGTAAAAAAAATCTATAATGATTTCTTATGTTTACGAGAATGTTAGACTACGAAATAAAATAGTCAAATTTTATCGCTATTTTTTGTAATTTAAATTTTCTCCCGACTTTTCGAAGACATTGCAGCCTTCATGGTCACGAGGTTCAATCAAAAACTGCGAAAACGAAACTAGTTGTATATCGATAAACAAAAATCTAAACATATAGTTGTTTTATACTTCGTGATAGACTCACAAAAATAGGGACTGTGGGGGGGTGTAATTAGTCGGCTGCATCCGTCCTCTCGTCGCTTGAGCTCACACTTTACGCCCCAAGTGATAGCGCTATCGGTCGGATAAAGCTCGTATCTGTAATTGAAATGTGTTGCTGTGACAGTCAAGTCATGCGTGTGCGCAGTTGCATAAGGATAGCCGGCACAGCGCCGCCGCGATCTAATCTAAATAGTTACATGCGAAATTAATGCACCAAATTTTGACAAAGGAGTGACAATGCGGAACCACCATACTGGCTAGATATGCCAGCTGTCACAAGCTTTCGTATCTAACGCGGTATTGTTCAAGAGTCAGACCACGTGACAGCACTGGTATCAATTTTAAATTGCTCTATTTGCTTGGGATTTGGGGTACCCCTCAGATGCTGATAGTCAAATATTTTAAAAGAATTAATATATTTGATATAGTACGTTATGTTTTCGTAGTAGGTATGTTTGGCTGCTGCGTGGCGTAGGCGTTGCATATTTTGATACATATAATCTTGGTACTTTTACTGTTTCCGATCGTCCGACGGCCGTCAAACTTTCATTAAAATTAATCTTATAAAAAAAACAATTCTATACCAATTACTGAAAACTCCAAAATCAATTCCACGCCAACTGCAAACAATCGAGAACAAAGAAGTTCCGCAAAAATCGATTGCCTAATCAATAAAATTGGTTCATTTGCTCGCCATTGTCTCTGCCGGTGCCCCGAGCTCACAAATTAATGATATTACCGTCCGTTGGGACACCGATTGCGCTCAACCACCAAGATTATCATCTGCGGCTTATCTAACGACGATTACCATTGTCATAGTAAATGAACTTTTGTTTCTATCGGCCAGTATTAAATTGATTTACGCTGACCGATTTTGGAGAATCGATAATCGATAAACAAAAGGTTTTTAACTACTGGCCAGTTATAAATTATAATCGTTGTTGGCTTTAAGATAAAGAAGAATTCGAAGTATTTTGTGTGGTATTAAATATTGTGCGTATTCTGTTTGTTCTAACTGCTCGACTAATATATAGACTATAGAATATAAAAATAAAATAGAATTTCATTAAATCTTTTTTTTTGGACGGCAAAGTGATCCCACTGCTCCTGATGGTAAGTGGAGTCCAATAGAATGTCGACTGACGACAAATGATTACCCCTCGACAGTCGACACAATTATGTCGGCCTATTGACGTGGACTACTATAGCGAATTTTAACACCTTGTGTACGGGGGTCGATATCCGGCAAATATTAAATATCATACCATCAACAAAAATGTCTTCTGTCCCGTTATACTCATTAATTCATCTGAGAAGTTTAATCGTTTAATAGTTTAAAAGTTACATTTAAGCTTAAACAAAAAAAAATCGTGATATTTATAAACTTTCCAAACCAACAATAAAACCGTCGTTTTCCAAAAAACAATACAAACAATAGATTTCTTCGGTGTCTAAAATTACAGTATCAGTATCGTGATTGCACGCTTAACTAAACAGTTTCCACGGCAATTTTTGTAAGGATCAAATGTTTTTGTATTAGTTTTTTGTGGTAACTGTTTCATTCAGGAGCTGGTAGCGTCTGCGTGACCGACGCTCCGCATCAGGTCACGATGCGACGCCCGACGACCTGCCCTGTCTCCATTACATCAGTTTTATATAACTTTTTACGCAACTATATCCATTTTAGTTTTGGGCTGTATAAATTTCCTTAGTCTTTGTTTCATGTTATTTTCAAACTTATATTAATTAAGCTCTAACCTGCCTATTATTCTAAAACATATTCTATATTAATAAACTCTTTATACTAATGAATGACTATTATATTTATTTTGGATAAAAAAGTAAATAGACAATTAATTTTATAAAAATAGAATTACATAAATATCGGGGAGTACAACTAACTACATTATACACAGTTTATACATTCGTATTTACGAATATTGGGAGCACATGTAACCAGTGATACAAAGAATAAAGTACTGTCTAAAATAGTAGTTACAATAATTACAATTCGAAATTACATTTAGCAATAAGTAGGAAGAAAATAATAACGCTAACCTAATTTAATATTATCAATCTTCTTGTTTAAAACTATATTCGATGTAGTATAATTTCTAAGCAGGATAATGACTCATGTATACTTCTACTCATATAATTACCACCACGAGGCATGAATCCCAGAAAGATTCCGCGTCCGAGAAATAACAAATATATTATGGTCATCGTTTATACACACCCAACCACGTGGTATACTGAACACTTCTATAACGTCGTGGTATAATGGACACTGGATGGATCATCCGACCTCCGACACGGAAGGCGTCACGACCTCACAAAAACCCTCACAATGAACTCGTGATCCAGAAACTTCCCATTCATCTGGGAATTTTACGCGTCATTTCGCGCTCGGACGGTCGAAGTTCAATTTTGTGAGAATATATTTTTTTTAAGTTAGTTCACGGACTCAAATTCATTCTTATTACAAATCCAAGACATTATCATTATCTAGTACCGAAGATAGTCTCTGGTTTAATAAGTATCCACAGATTATACGCAAAAAATTAGAGCGATTCATCTATTTATTCACTCGGTGATTGATGCACCGTTCCTTTTGACATAAGCTTGTATTAAACTAAGGGTAAAATCTTTTAATAAAATGTCATTTTGATGATAGTGATGATGCTAAATATATTTTGTCATTTAAACATATCTCAAAGCTGAATTATTTTTAATGGCGTGAATATTGCTTTTGATTCACTCTTAACTTGTTTATTTAGCTAGCGTTAAAGAGAATATAACCACTACATTAATAAATTTGAAGTGTTATCTATGGGGCTGTAGAGGTTATTCCGCCATTTTGTTTTATTTTTGAACCTATATTTCTAAAATTAGTTGCTTTGTTTAAACAGATAATGTAATTGCTGCAATATAATGCAAACGCATGGTGTAACTCAGCCGTAGATAAGAAGATAATGTTAATGAAAAATAGTACCCCGAAACTCCGCTAGGGGCGCTGTATACACTTTCTTAGAATAATCATAGCATTTTCATAAATATGTTTGTTTATTCACGCGTTAAAAATTGTTAAAATATTATAATAAAGGAACACTATTTTTTAAAGTCCACATAAAATAAAATTAGAATACTCGAACACAAATAAAGTCAATATACTAATATACAAATGTTAGATGGGTACGAAAATTAAGCCAAATACAAACATTAAAAAATGCTTAACTTTTATTGCATTAAAAAATATAAATGTGAGTAACAATTCAGTATAACAAAGAAAAAAAGATTTTTTCTACACCGATTTTAGTTATTATCTTTGCCAACAGATGGCGCCACAGTAGAATTACATCGCGCTATGGTTTACTGCACGGCAAAAGTACTAGTAGTTTCGGTCGACACGAAAATGTTAACTTTGCGCAGAGGCAATATCGTAACCAATGAGGTTTATCCGAGGTGCGATTATTGCTAGTTGAAAACTTTACCAATACCCCGCCTGGTGGACGTGAAATACCGTCCGCTATGGCAATTTTTGGAAGGCTGTAATGGCCTCGTTATACTTGAAAATGTTATAAGTTAATTTCACTCAACCAAGAATTTTGTATACCTATTCAGATTTCTTGTTCTTAGCGGGGGGCATTCTCGTATTGAAAATTTAAAAGAAACAGCGCTAATCAGAACTTGGAGACTCTTCAACGCCCTCTGTTGGCAATTTATACGAGTTTCCTCCGAACTCTAGTTTTAGAATTAAATGCTCTAAAGCTTTTGTCAGTGACACAGGAACGTTACCGTCTTGTAACAACGGTCTGCCTACCCTATTTTAATTCATCCAGTAGGACTACCTAGCATATTCAGTTTATGATTTTGTACGTACATTAATCTATAATAATACTTCTTACTTATCTAACGCATACGCAATAATACATTTTTGATTAGATAGTCAACCTATCATGAAGTTCTTAACAAATATTTTATATCACCTCTTAAATAATTATGCAGTACATGTAATATTCTAAAAATAATAATACACATTATGTTTACGAGCTGTAATCGATACAAAGCACTCAAAATAAATGACCGTATCGAAGAGGATTAAAAATCGATACTCAGACGGGGATTAAGTTTTGAGACAGATTTAATAATGTCGCCGGGGTATGACATTCACACTCGAGTGAAAGTGAGGGGTTTATTAAAATCGATTCGGTAATCGATAAATAAACGATTGTACGGTACGCATAATCGTATTATCGATTCACGGGGGGTCCGCACACGCGTGCCAATTGAATGAGTTTTCGATTACTGTTAGTGTTAAGTGTGGCTTAAATTATTTTTTGTTATTTAAGCAGCGGCCACATGTTAACAAAATAGATAAAAGATGTGAACTCGCCAGTCATTCCTGTTTACGCATAGACGATTCTAATAGAAAAAACATTAGGATTGTAAAAAACGACTTACACGTGCCGTGTAATAGACTCGGTAACAATGAATAACATTTTTATTAGTGGATTGTGGCTTTTTATTTTAAAGTTTTTTTTGTAATAAGGCCGATGTCCGCGTCTCGCGCTACTTTTTACCGTCATAAGGAACAAAACGTTTAATAGAATAATACTTTGATAGGTATGAACGTGCCCTAACAGATCGCTTATCACACAAAACGCAGATCAAGGCTAGGTGATTTCCGAATGCATTATTACAGTAATTAGTTGTCTCGGCGGATTTAAATGGTAATAAAACAAATGACAGCTGATTTGTTTGTACAAAACATTGGCTAATTGCTGTACAAAAAACACATTTATAAAACGTTAAAATCAATCAAACCCTTGCTTATCGAAACTTAAGGACGTTTCGGCCACGATTGCGATTCCAGATGGATTTTCGGTGTTTTAATATTTGCCGAATTTAGTTTAATTTGTGGCTTCCGATGTGTTCAAGGAAAATGATTTTTGGGTCATTTTCCTGTGTCTTGAATAAGTTCGGGAAAACCCAACAGAATCTATTTATTATTGTTGAGAAATTGTTATATTAATTTCACCAAAATATTTCTACCAATGATGAATGTTTTCGGATTTTATCGCGGTTTTTATACTTAATTAAAACGACGAGGAAAAAAATATATAAAACACCTCTATGAAATCCGACAAAAACACTAATTTCGATATTTCTTTTTTTGAATATTAAAGCCAATCAAAAATTTACAGGTATTATCACAACATCTTAGTATCCCTCTGTTATACATGCATTATAAGGTTAATTATAAACTTTTGCTCTTTAACTTTTTAACGCTTTACCCATGTTTACACGTGTCTACAATGCATTAATTTAGAAAACTGTATAATTGTAAAATGTAGGGAGATATTGTAACTTTGACTTTTTGGATGACCAACACCTCAGTCCGCCCCGTGACCACGAAGGCTGCAGTCTTCGAAACGTCGGAAGAAAACTATAATATAAAAAACCGCGATAAAATCCGATTTTTTTTTTATTTCTGTTTCACATTATGAAATCGAATTGCAAGCCACCCCGACCTCTATTAGTTTAAATGTACTTTTAACATTTGAATACAATTTCATGTTGTGAACTGTGCATTGTGATCGCAATTTATGCAATTACGGATTGCATGCTCGCCGGAATATAGGTAACCTAGAATAGGTAAGTACCTAATATCCATTGCTGTTTGATTTATTTGCGAACGTCAATTTAACCGGCAAATATTGTAAGCTTAATTTAAATAAATGAGCTCAAAAATTCGTTAACTAATTGAATAACTATCAATTGCGTGTCGAAAATCTGCAATTTTATTTTATTTCAATTTTACCTATATATAATTTTTGATTTAATACGGATCTTAATAAGGACATAGGAGTCTATTTTATTTCAGAGTAATGCTACGTCACTACATGTCCAATATAATATAATAATTCTAAATACAAAAGCCCAAAACATATATTTTTTGTAAACATTGGCGAAGTCACTGATTTACTGTGAAAACCATGAATGTATGAAGAAAAAAATATATAAGTCTTATTGTCAATTATAATCCTAAATTAAACTTATATAAGTTATAGCTATTATCTATGTTAGTTGTATAATGTAAACTTAAACATTTTTTAAACCGCCATTTAGACTTAAAATAAATTAAACACCTGTAGATCTAGATTAATGTGTGTGACGTTGCTTGGATATATTTAAAAAAGTATGCGTCTTGTTTTTGGTGCAAACCCTAATATTTGTATCAAACTATGATTTTTAATGACAGTATCGGCTTCCCCCATCCGACAATGAAGCCGAATACATTGAAATGTTGATGAGATTTAAAAAAGTTAAACATTTAAGCGCCATTCACATCAAAGGATACGTTAAGTGGGTGATTTTAATACTGTACAATCATCATAAGTTGTAATTTGGCCGGTGAGTAGCGTCAAAAACGAAATTCTTGTTAGGGTTGTCAATAATACGAGGTAGACAATCTAGAAATTATCATTACAATTCATCATTATCATCAGCCCTGTATAAATATATACTGACCCACTGCTGGGCCGGGCCTCCTCTACTACTGAGAGGATTAGGCCTTAGTCCACCACGCTGGCTCAGTGCGGATTGGTAGACCTCACTCACCCTCAAAATTCCTATAGAGAACTTCTCTGGTATGCAGGTTTTCTCACGAGTCATTACAATTGTTATGAAGTAAAACAGTGTATAGAAAAATATCGTTTTAATTATTTTGATAAATACATACTGAACTTTCTCCAGATGTTGGAATTAACTGAAGGGCTGAAAGTAGCTGCTAAAGATGTGTTTTTTCCTACACATTTGTGGTGTTTTATAGCGAGGCTTAAGACCTAAACCACCGGAGGTTAGTGATTCAAAGTAAGAAATATCCTCACAATGCGTACCGTGTCCAGCAATATTGACTTCTGCATCTGGATATTAATCCAAAGCCAAGTTAAGAACATTTGAACTAAAACGACAACCGAGACAATAATTATAGATTCTATATCCACATGTCAGTAACCTCGTCTACCGAATTGAAATATTAAGTTTTCTTTTTCATTAAAATTATTATTGTAAATACTGCAAGTGACAACCCTATAATCGCAGCTCTGTCAAGCTTGGAATGTTGAGTCAGTAGTGCCCGCGGCGGTCGCATGGGGCGTTGCATTTCTAAGTTCTGGGCAGTAGGCTTCAGCTTGGATATCCTAGATACGGGCCTAGGGCATCATAATGACAGCGATTAAATACCGGGTCATGTTGTATTTAGTTAGTTGTTTAGCATGTAAATCAATTTCTTGGTCTAGTTCGGTCTAGGGCTGAACGTTCGTGGGTTCGATTCACGACATACTAAGTTTTTATAAAACAGAGTTAAGATCAGATTAGTCTCAGTCGTTCAAAATACTGAATAAAATCTTTTGTGCAACATTTGTTAAACAGCGTCGGTCTCACATTTCAATAGAATATGAGTAGAATGATGAAGACTTTTTTTGGTATTAATCAGTGTGCTGATTAAATTGCCATTAAAGGAGTTCGATAGATACTTTGGTACCATTAGACAGTCTATTGGTAAATAAATATTTATTTATTTTAATTAGAACGGATAAATCAATTACACTAATTATGTTAATATAACAACATATGACTACAGTAAGATGTACATAATAAATACATGAAATATAACAGTATCAAAAGTTAATTTCACAATAATGCAAACATTCATACTGGGTCACGTTCCAATCAGCCGAAAATACGTCAAAATGGTGCGCTGTTAAGGTCATTAAGAGCGTTGAGAGTTTTTATTTTTATATATTTTATTTATTTTGAGTGAATTCCATCACAAATGCACTCTACAAATTTGAATGAACAGACCATGAAGGGACAAGGGCCAAAAAACGGTCAGATCGTCGCGTAGACGCGCGTGGAATGCAACCGGTAGCCACCTGGATAATCAGTACAAAGGACGCGTGAAATTACAGCGTAGTATCACGGCTATTCACAGGGGTAGGTAGAGATGCAACTGGTACACCCACTTTCCGCCGTGTGTATTCCGTCCCGTGAGAAGGGCGAGCCCATCGCCATATCGGTCACAAATTCCAAACTCCGGTTTATACTGAGAGGAAAAACCATAGATATGTTAACAATAAAAAAAGTTACCGCTTCACATACAGTAAGTAGTCTTTGTGAATTATCGCTTTCGCGAGGAAACTGACACCTGAGAATTTCTCTATACGAATTTTGAAGTTGTGTAAAATCTACCAATCCGCACTAGGCCAGCGTGATGAACAAAGCCCTAATACCTCTCAGTAGTAGAGGAAGCTTGTGCCCAGCGGTGGGACATTGTATAATACAGGGCTGATATATATCGTATAAGTGTAACTCAACTCTGGGATATTGTTGACGCTAAATGTAACAGTCAAATATGCCTAACGAATTACTTCCATTTAAGAGAAAAAAACATTACGTCAACACATCCTGGATATCGTCAGCAAGCACAGAAGGCAAAGAATACGAAGCCGGCGCGTGATTCATTCGGTCTGGTTATTGACAGACGCGGATGGCGGCGTAATGGACCGATTGATTTACGATACATATCGATTACGCAACGATTAAATCGATTTTAATCGATTCGTTGCCAGATCGATGGTCCTGTGCCCCGCGGCGGCGTCTAATCCGGTCGTTTTGTCCCTAATAACATGCTAAATGGTCGTTTAGCTGGATTTTGAGTGATCAATAGTTCACCTAAGTACATTAGTATTTTAATTGTAGTTTGTGGGTAATATTTTAAAGCTTTGAGTGGGTGTTGAAATAGTTTGTGGTAAATATTAACTTAGATAATTAACTGATCAACTAGCCATTCGTCAAACAAAATGTATAAACATTTTTATTTGTTATATATTTTTTATTTTTGTTTTTAGACATTTGTTGTTTTTAAACCACTCCGAGTTTTTTTTATATTATTATTAGACCTAATGAAGAATGTTTCTGTTACTATCGTATCTTTCATATACACTTCTAAGGAAGTTGTTTTGGTAAAGGAACGTCGTCTCCGATTTTGTCTATAGCACCATTGGAATAAGTCTACTACGCCGTACCATGCTGCTGTTATAATAAACCTATGTAAAATCATTTTTGCTGATACGTTTGATGTTCAATTATGTTGCCAATTGCCCAAAAAAACTGTAATTCTATACTAATCCCTTGAAAGTAACAACATCACCTTGATCTTTCTATATTGTGTTCTTGGGATATCGATTGAAAACAAATAAATATAAGAAATTGACTGCATTATAGATATTCAAAATATGTAACAACAAAACCGCTAGAATTCTAAATTCAAACTTCTGAGAATTCCGTTTAAATCGTTTAGGTAATCCTCCACAACTGGAGGTTGCCAACGCCACTTATAATACTCGACAATTCAAATTGTACGCAATCTTCAAAGCTGATTTGAGACGTACATTTTCATATCAGACAATCTGGACGGTTGAAACACCCGCATACCTACGCATATCAGGCACATTCGTTCGGCTACCGACAACCCGCGACGCGTTTTACGATTATCTCATCCCTTTTATTTCTCGTTTATACCAGTTTGGGATGAATGTCTAAATCTCGCGCTATCACCAGACGACAGCCGTGGCGACAGCGTACATGCCTCGCTGATAAACACGCATCAAATGGAAACAATTTGGCACTTGTGACGATTTATCGATTCACCGATGTCATTTGCATACGATGTCTCGCTTCCGAGAATTGATAATCGGTATAGAAGGAAAAAAATCAACATTAACACTAAATAAATCTCGCGTTTCGACGATGCCAATAAAAATAACAATATATTGTCTATGCTGTTTGATAAAGTTGTTTGGGGTTTGCTAATGTTTAGCATTTGGAAAGTGTCGATGTCCGAGCTGTCAGTGGACGCGGCTCGGGCTGTAAGCAATGAGATTGATACGGTGAGGTCTTCGACACTCTAAACGGAGCGAACACATTCGGCACGGGCCAACCGGCAGGTAATTATTTTAAGTGTCAATAAATAATAAAGTTGGCCGCGCGCCGTTGAGTGCTCGTCCATCTCTCTTATCTCAATTCTTAATGCGCCTCTTTGGTGTTGTTCTTTTTTTCTCAAATTTTATTTCCTTTTATGTTTATGTCATCCAGTGAAAGGTTAAATTCTGTGTTGACAGCATGAAGGTTTTATGTTTTAATCTGGGCTTTATGGTCGTTTAATCGGATGTATTAGAGTTCTCGGCGCGTTTATTTCTTTTTGTTGTTATAAAACCTTATCTATTTTATGTTCTACCGGGTGGGTAAAACGGTTTCTGTGTTATACCTTTTTAATATATTCAATCTAAAATATTTCAGTGGGTAATAAAATGCGAGATACGCTTCTGAAATTGACAAAGCAATCTAAATAATGGTACGTTAGGTAATAAATCATAAGTGTAACAAGTGGACATGGTTTTGTTGTGTATCCGAACGCAGTGGTCCATCGATCACGGCACGTTCCAACTTTGAATTTATGTTACGTAATTGCGGTGCGTGCGGCGTGCGCTGCGCTTGCGCACATTGCCGACCGATGCCTTGAACGTTGCGTTGTTTTTGAACGATTAATGCCTTGATATCTCTGTTAATGCAGCGCAAAATGCATGTTTGTTATTTGCTCACAAAACGCCGGCCGGGAAATTTATTTTTGCAAAATTGTGGGAACATATTTCCGTCGTGTACTTTTTGTAAGCGTTCTGATCGGACCTCATTTGTGCTGTTAACTAAAGTCTATCGGATTATATTATACTTTGCAAATACGAAAGATATTTTGGTCTTTTTAAACACTAGCAACCAGACTGTAATTAAATTTGCTTCCATAGAACGATATCATCAAAACCAGTCTCTAACAGCGTCTAACAGTAGTCTTATTTTTTAGTCATATCCTCAAAATGGTACTTAAAAAGTACCCCTCTGGATAGTCGTCAGCATTTTGTATACTTCATAACTAAATATCAAGTTTTGTTCACGTTTACATATCAAGTAATTTTTCTACTTCGTTAAACAATCGTCAAATTGACAAAAACATCAAAAGAAACATAACGTAAATTGTTAAATGCAATACGTAGATACAAAGTCAAGCTTAACAGATTTTTAACGTGCCATGCCAAGGTTACGCGAAGTTCACGTTGCGGTTAAGTTAGCAAAACATCTCGGCGGTGGGTTAAATTAGTGTAATCTTACCACAACTCTGTCAAGGCGACGTATTATAACGTGCGCGTATAGCGTGATTACCGTGATACGTTGTTTGATGGATAAACTTATAAACGACGGTTGCTCGTAAATTGTCTTCTTCCATTTAGACGCGTAAGACACCCATACCTAAGCGACAGTCAGTAAACTTTTGGGTAGAGCGATTAGATTTAAAACCTATAAAACCTAGATGAAACTTAGTAGAAAATCATGGAGATTCTATACTCTTACATTATTTTAGATACAAAATAATAATATTTCGATTGAAGTCAATGCGCAGAAGCATTTTGAAGAAATTATTTTTCAGCTATTTTTGTGGCTGACTGTACCTGTCTAATAGCATTGTACGATGAATTTGAGTCTAGAGTTTATATTATAAGGCAAGCGCCGGTCGGTGTATTGAACAAAAGGCTAACCGCTAAACTACGTCTCAGTTGCATTGATGAGGCGCCTATCCTGAAGCGTTCGACATCATACTAATACATAATAATACATAATACGACATAATACAACAAATCCGCCATGTGCCTAATATTGTTAATTGTGTGTGTTTTTGTATACATTATTTTTTGTTGTTTTATGTGTATGGCGAAAAATAAATGGTTTAAATGGTAAATGATAAATACTGGAATTATTTAGTTGCCTTACTGTCACGTGAATTACCTTATTGTCTATTCCAGCTAATTATTTGCACTGAATTTTAACTTAAGCTTCTTATTGAAATTGTAGCGAAACAAACTATATAACGGATTTTATCGCGGTTTTTTATATTATAATAGAATCTTGAAGTTTAAAAAACTGTGCAGCCTTCGTGGTCACGCGAACTGAGATTTTGGTCATCCGAAATTCAGTTACATTATCTGCATATATTTTACAATTATACAACATTCTTAAATTAAAAAAAAGTAGAAGTTTCGAAGTTTTTAATTTTGCTGAAACCACACCCGTCCAATGTCATTAAAATTCAATAATCAAGACGAAGCGTAGACTTGAAATCGATAATTTACTTAACCGCATTGACAATAGGGGTCAGGCAAAGAGATATCGGGTTTTTCTACTCAGTATTATATTTCGAGAGGCTCGTCCGTATCACATCATGGGACGGAATACACACGGCAGATAGTAGGTGCTGTTGCGTCTCTGCAATCCTTCGAAAATAAAAGGATATAAATAAAACTATAAAATATAAAACTTTGTTTAATATTTTATTATATATTATTCCTATAAATGCTAAGGTTTATAGTTGCATACTTAAAACATAAAACTTGTGTTAATTGTGTATATTATAATATGCGTTAGATTTGTCAGTTAACTTTATATTAACACCTTGTTTCCCTAATAAAAAAAGAATAAATAAAAGGCATGTGTGCGTGTGCGTACGTGGGCGTGTGCGTGCGTATGCGTGTGCGTGCGTATGCGTGTGCGTGCGTATGCGTGTGCGTGCGTATGCGTGTGCGTGCGTGTGTGTGTGTGTGTGTGTGTGTGTGTATTGTTTTTTTTATGGCTTTGAATGACAAGACGAGCTTGCTTGATTTTAATATAACTGTGTATGTTTACATCTATTTACTATGCTTAGGTGCGTTATTCACAGTCATGAGGCACCATCTATTTAGTTAAAGTAAAAAGTGCGATTCAAACGCAATCCACAGTAAATCAGGACAAAATTGCTATCGAAAGGATTATATCCAGTCTAGTTAAGTTAGTTTATAACATCGTTATGAAATCAGTGTTACACTCTTGTTACACCCACGGGCCGACTTAATCGAATGATTTGTGCATGCGTAGCTTTCAAATTCGATCAGATTGTAGCTAGATTACATTTTTATTGTGAAATTTATGCAGCAGTGCGATGAGCGGTTTCTATGCAATATGCATATAAGTATTTCTCTAAATTAATTTACGTAACGAAAATGTTTTTACGTTTTTTTCGATTGTCTTAATATGTTCGTTCTCGCACATAATACCTATTATGAATGAATCAAAGTAAATAAAAAGGAGAGACAAAATGTCGTAACAATATTACGTAATATTTCATCAGATGGAAAAACAGTCACAATTACTTTTGTCCCGACCCGGGAATCAAACTCAAGACCTCAACGCGGTAGTCGTATTCGCACCACGTACGTACAACTTCGCCGAGGCAGTCAAACAATTTAACCTAAACATAACTAATATAAAATCATGCTCATTTTTCGAAAGCGCCACCAATAGTCCCCTCACATTCAGTAATCCCTCTAAATAGAGAGCACACTGTCGCCACCAGCGCCCTGTCATCACAGCCGCCCGGCGCCACCGCACCGCGCCTGCCTTGTCATCAGACGCGCTGTGAGCATTTGTTGCGTAACCTTACTTGCTCTGGAAAGCGTTGATAGATTTCGAGCGACTTAGAATTCACTAGATATCTTATGAGTCCATCTACTTACTGCCAACTAGGTGTCATCGTTTTTGTATTCCTGCCACCAATCGGTAGTGTACAGGTTTCGATTTGAAGTACGCCAGCTTTTATTTACACTCCATTCGACCGCAGTTCCGTCCTCGCCGCGTTCCTTGTCCTCCCTTGTAATAGTTCCAGCCCGCGTGTCGATGAATAACGGTAACGCATAGTTTTTGGTACGCACGTTCCATAATCGCTGATGTCTCCATCCTCAAGCAGTGGGTTGTCCTCAACAGACAGATACAGATCACGCATTTTATCCCCCAAGGTATATGCAGAGGCCCAACCAGGGCACCACTTTTCGCCAACTGTGTTCCGTTCCATGATGTGATAGGGGGCGAGCCTATCGCCATATCAGGCACAAATTCCAGACTCCTTGCCTGACCCGGGATTTGAACCTAGGACCTCAGAGCGCTTCTGCCATGGTCGGCGGCTGGAGGTCATGGCGAGCGATGGCCTCCTTCTGTGAGTGCGTCATATCGCGGAAGGAGAGTGCTGAGCGGGATCGTGAGCAGAACGATCCCGCCCGCAGCCAAAGGAGAAGAAGGAGGCGCCGGGTAGACGACTGACCGGCGCCTCGTGCCCTGTGGCTTAGGGGCATCTAGAGAATTCCGCCACGGTATCCCCTGCCTGTCGTAAGAGGCGACTAATTGGGGCTCAGAGAGAGTCGCGGGGCGAACAGTGGAGGGCTGCTCGCCCGACTAAAGCGACTCTGAGGTGGACGAAAATTCGGGTAGTTGGTCTCCCGATGTCGTAGACGCCATATGCGTCCTTTAGCGAGTGGGGGCATCTTAGCCCCCTCAATTAGAGAGGTACCGCAATGCGATATCGCGCAGGGACGGTTCCGTGCAGCTATCTCTGTGCAACAAGATAACCCGGGGTCGTCCTGTTTGCGCCGAAGAAGGCCACCGTGGGGTTTTGGTTGGTATGCTGGTGTAGGGCTTATACATGGGTAGGGACTCGGTCCAATGCGCGCTCGGATGATGCTATACTCCTGAGTGTCGACATTGGGCCGTAAGACCGGTGAAACCAACATAACCATTTCACTTACCCTCCAAGTGGTGGTAGCGATAACGCGTTTTTTACCCGCGAGAAAAAAAAAAAAAAAAAAATGGACCTCAGAGCGCTGCAGTACCGCGCATGCACTACAAATACGCCACCAAGACAGTTTTACTTAACTTCCAAGGCTTGACGAGTCACGTCAAAAAAATAGCCAGCATACTAAATTTAAAAAGGAAGATTTAATATCAAATCCCATGATTTACTCAATGAATCACAATGAGCACGCAATATCATTGGTAAGGGCAAAGTGGAATTACATTTAATTACCTGCCCACCTGCCCGCGTTGAGAAGCCCATTCCCACAGACTGTGTAATGCGGTTGAAACGCTGAAGGACGACAGACGGATCCTAGCCGTGACATCTGTAATTATGCTCCGCGCCCTGACCCGCTTCGGGGAGTATCGCGAGCGTAAATGTTAGAATATGTTTCTAATATATTTTATTTGCTGTGTTTCGTCTGTTGAGTTTTGTTGTATCGGCGAGTTGTGGTAGTTTATGGTATAAAAAATAATTTGCCTGCAATCTTTATAGTGCTTTTAGTGCTTATTCTTATGATATCGCCTGCGTTTTTTTGGCCACACCGGTCAATGTTTCCCAAAATGGCTATTTCAAAGGTCTAGTTGGACAAATAAGTGCTGAAACGGGAATTTAAAACGCGTTAACTTCATTGAAAAATATTTGGGAAGATTTTATGCTCAAGCGAAAAAGTTGCTAGAAACAAACAACTCTCGTAATTTAACTTTGGTTCAAAGCAAATTTTAAAATTCTAACGCGTGAATCCATTTCTCATTATAGATCTCAACTTACCTAGATTGCTTGTTAGTAATCTTTTTTTTACATAACTTAGTCCCGCAAACAAGCCAATTGTTCACCTGATACAGAATACTAAAAAAATCACGGACACATTGCCAACCTTAATGAAAAGGCAAGATAGGTTATTTTCGTAAAACTACAGCCATAATTAAACATAATGTACTATATCTTGCTGAACTGTACTCCGACTCCGACTGTACTTCCCATCAGACACGTATCGGGCCGGCAGGTGCGTAATGGCGTCGTTCACGTCTGCACATCTCGCGCCGGCCGCGATGACGCGTGACGTCATACCGTTTAGCGCGGAGCACGCACTAATGAATCATTTCGGTAATAACCTAGTTAGCATCGCGTTAAACCGCACAAATTGAGTGTTAATTCTGTTTACTAAAGTTTAGTTTAAGTTTTGGCAGAGATAGGTTGTAGTCGACTGAGCAGATTTTATTTGATCGAATTTACATTTGAGTTCAGAGCCGCAGAGGTAGGTATAGATGCAACCATGTTACATGACTCGCCAGGATGTTTGTCTTCGCTGTTAAATGTAGAAATTTTATCAATTATTACACTAGTTACTTCAATTATGAGGGTTATGTAACTCGCACTGTCTTAGCCCTTTATTCCAGCAGACCGTTTCACCTCCTTTAGTTATGATGTTGCCAGTATAAAATATATTCTAATGACATTAATTTTACGTTAATTATCGCAGAGCTCCGAGCGTCCAGTTGAAGAGAAGCCAAGCAGCGAGACGAGCTACGTGGTGGGAGCGTGGCCGCAAGCAAACCCGGGTCACACGGGATACTTGACTGTCGCTACGTTACCACCCAGCTTTGTAAGAAGTATGTATCTCTATCTGTGTAAGGGACTTAGACCCTACTCCTGTGAGGCAAGATCAGCAGTGGCATCCATTTTATGACACCGGGCGATGAAACTCGTCATCTTTTTTTATACGGGCACGACAAAGTGACCCCACTGCACCTGATGGTAAGTGGAGTGGGGTCCAATAGCATGTCGACTGACAAGTGAAGATTACCCCTCGACAGTCGACACAATTATGCCGGCCTGTTCGAACCGGATATACACAGGCTGATTCCGGAAAGCGACACACTTACGTGGACCACATATAAGTCTCGGGGAACACTAGTCTGTATTTATTCCGCAACTAATCAAATATACAGAGTTAGATGTTTGTCAATCATTCGCTTAGATCCTTCTAAGGATACGGGGAGTTAATAATAAAAAACAAAAAATCCCTCATGACATTATTTTTTTATTTTTTTAGGTAATTCGAAGAGAGCTAAATTAGAAACAAGCGAAGATAAAGCTGCGGAAAAGAATGCTGGAGTCGAAACTGAAAATATTGACAATTCTAATTCATAAGAATAATTATTTAAATATTTGTATTGACATTAAACCATTTCAATAGAAATTTAGTTTTATTTTGATTTTCTGTTTCCTTTTTATTTACATTTCATGGAATTTACTACATTTTAATAATTGGCCTTACAAAGAGCATTGCCTTTCATGCTACACCCTTAAGTTAAACCCTTGAAGTGTACCTTACGGTTCCAAATTCTATCACCACCGGTCGTATATCTAAAAATATTTAATGGCACACACGTAATTCAAAAGCGTAAAAGGTGTTGAAGCATAGATTTTAACAAGGTGCTAGTTTAGTCCCACTCGAGCGATAGGGTTCTCGTCTCCTATACAGTCCGATTAAGTGGATACCGCTACAATGTCTATTTGTGCCACCAAGCAGCATTCAGCATTATTGTGTTATAGTTTGAACGTATTCTTAATCGTGTAGAAAGTAATTCGCCTCGATCGCGACGCGTTCCTCCCTTTATCTTTATTAAGATTATTTACATTACTTTATTTATTTTTCCTGGCAGCCTAAGCTGGCTTCCTTGTTTGCTTTTAGGCTCATTTTTTTATGTCCAATGTAAAGTGTCTTTAGTTTATATAAGCAATAATTAAATATTCTTATGTACCTTATCAAGTGCGACTATGTTGGCCTACGTGATAATTAAAGCATTTTATTTATTTTTATTTATAATTGCGAAGAATTTTTGTTTTATTTAAACAGGTACAAATCATATATTGTAGCAAACCATAATATAATAAGCTGTTTATGTTTGTCGACGATAGATGGCTCTGCACAGTTTGACCGAATCACTACATCGCGATGTCAAGATTCTCTTCGAAATAGTGAAGACCCTAACGTTTATTAATTGAGAAGGCGATGTTAAATACTACGTAACATATATGTCGATAAGCTCCAGGTGTTGTATCTATGGGCCTCGTTTAGTGGAACACCATCCTGAGTCCTGACATTTGTTTTTATATAGGATTTTAATCACTGCCTTCGTCTCAGCGGGAGTTGGCGTTGAATATTGTGCTACTGGAATTGTACTCCTTGAAGACGTCGAATAAATTATTACTGTTCTACATACCACACCACCTTCGTTTTCTTCAATAACGTCAACGGCGTTACAATATAAGTTTTTTTTGTTGACATGTCTTACCTATGTTAGCAAGGGTTGACAAACACACCGGACTTTTGGGAGAGCGATTTGGCGCTCGCAACCCTTGGAAAATTAAGTGACCCTACTGAGGGCAACCCTCTATCGGGTCACGAACCTCGATACAGGACGGCTACTAGGAGAGGATGAGACATGAACGATTAGGATTATAATTGATGACGTAGAATATTATAAGATTATTGTTTCGATATACAACGTCATTTTCACATTGCGTTAATAAATTAAACCATGTAGGTCCTCGTCTTCATAAAAACACTTTACTATAAGGTATCACTTTACTATAATTTACTTACTTTTTATTTTACATCTAAGGTTAGGATACTAACCTTAGGTTAGTTACTTACTTTTTATTTTACCTTAGATGTAAAATAAAAAGTAAGTAAATTCCGAAAAAAAATATTATTACTGAAAAGTCATTTTCCAAGGCCACACTACTACATGAAGAGAATTTGTTAGAGCGGCAATATCATACCTTCTGTCAGAAAATATACTTACACACCATATTCGCACAACTATAAAATAACCAAAAAATCTAAAAACTAAAACCGGGATTTTTGGTCAAATATTTGTTATTCATAGACAATTTCTGGCACAATGTTAGCAAACGTAAATAGGAATATGTGGTATTTAGTAACAATGTCAAAATGGCCCTGTGTTATAAGACTAGATTTCGTTTTTTTTCGTGGTTTTTAATATCGCTTGAATATTAATCACTATGACCCTATATATTATGAGCATTAGGTCTCATATATCAAAACGAAGAGCAGTGAAATTACCTTTGTGATGAGTTCGGGTGATGCTACTTTTAGTCGGCAGTCATAGGTTGCAAATAGGCGAGCGATTAGCTTGTCTCGTCATTAAAATGTTTAAAAAGAGGGTTTATATAAAACAACAGTATAATGTATATTAATATTTTATTACGTAAGATAATCTAATATAATATTAAACTACAAATACATTGTGTAATATTTATTTTCTTTATAAGGTTTATCGCAGACGACCGACTTTTAGATACAAAGAATAACTTTCAAACTAAGCTGATGAATGAAATCAGTCTGTATTATTTAGAATTCTGTAGATACTATGATATAAGGTCAGAGGGCCCTATTTATTCTTCGGGGCATATCTATCAGTGCAATTGTAGGGGTTCTATTCGAAGAACAGCTTTGATAGCCGTATAGGTAAATAGGCGATTTTTTGACTCTCTTACCTATATGGCTATCGAAGCTGTCCTCCGAATAGAACGCCCGTAATTGCAAAAAGACGGATATGCACCCGTAGACGGAATTAGGCACCCTAATTATGTTGTGATGCTAATTCGGTCGATTGCAAACGATAAATATAATTTTAGTATCGCCTCTTCATATTGGAAGTGTGAGGCAGTGCATAATTTGGCAATAAAATCCAGACAACTTTGAAACCTATCACAGTAATAACAACGCCTGTGGCTACACATATTATCTAACTTATTCTGATTATATATTTTATATTCGTATATTTCGCTGACATTCCTTACATTATTAACTATTTTAAATAAGCATGACGTTGCGGAATATTCTGGTGGAATGATGTATTTGTACATCAATTCTATTTGTGAAATAATTTTTCTAATAGAGTATGCAATTAAATAAACAATATAATGATAAATATAGATGCATTCTTTCACTGGGTTCGGTTGTTGTCTTAACTCAGATTAATTATATTTTAACGTATGATTTTTTTAAAATATGTAACAGTCAATATTTTTAATTCTAGAGTGTATCTACCGTCAATGAAAACTTTTAATTGGCATTTTATCACTGTTATAATTTTACATATTGATTAGTGATAGAGTCCTCCGCGACGCGACGTCCTCTTAGCAATCGCCTTAGAAGATAACCTACTGAATAGGTCGAAACTGGTCGAAGATTCTGACTTTTTAAACGTGAGTCTAACCGTGTTGCTGTTTACTAATTTAATATCTCGCATAAGTTTTAATAATATTAATTTTACATATTATTTATATCAACTGTAACTTGTCTTCGACCAATAAAATTTGATTGTGAGTCTTGTATAATATTGACTGCTTAAAATAATTAAAAAGTATACATTAATCCACGCAATGATCAATAGTTTTTGTCAGCCGGGGGCCTTATACTCTAACAGTGTAAACCCATAACTTGGCTATGTTATTTTCGTGAAATGAGCGTGTAATGGTATATTCTAGATGCCAATTTCTATTGTCTTAAACGCGACGCGACGCGTTAAGTGCTTGTTACGAACTGTCAAAATAACGTGTGGCTAATGTTGAGTAGAACATACAAGAGGCGGTACATTTGTCCCGTACAAGATGTCAAAATGTAACAGCGGCTCAACCTTAAATACTGTACTAATTCAAATTTTATGTCGCGACCGTCGCGTTACTCACACTCCGTCTCCGTAAACTGAACTCCGTACAATGAACATTACGTGACCGCTTTTCGAGTCTCGAGCGAGAAGGAAATATGTTGACGTGTTGACATTACAAAATACCGTAAGACGTTCATTGAAGCGCCGAGTCTCAGTACGCCTCGCCTCATTTGAAGTAGGACATTGTACTGGCTCAGTGCAAAAAAGAGGCTACTCTTACAAACTCTTTATGTCGTGTCCTACCCAACTCTACGTGTGGCAAAGAGATTAAGGTCCCTGGTTTCATAAAAATTCATCACACGTCACTTATAACAATATTCAAACATCTAAAACTTTTCTATTTTGACATCATTAGTCTGTTAGTATACAGTCTAAGACTGGAAAAATACAAAATTTGGTAAGCACGACAGAATTAATTAGGAACTTCGGTTACTTTTCTATTTCAAATAAACTATGCTATTGATATACTTTGATGAATAAATCTATTATTCTAACAATATGCTTTATATGGATAAAATTGTTATGCAAATTGTAAAATGGGTTTGAGAACTGGGCAGTGAAAAACTGTTTATTAAAAATATTATTCGATAGAATTCTCAGCGTGTCTAAAGTAATCCCAATAAAATTAGTTTCTGAAAAAATATGAAGGTCTTAACAATTAAAAAATGCTTAATTTATTTAGAATTTACATATTAAGTTTATTCGAAGTGTATTCCGAAAAAATACATTTTAAATTGTTTGCCTTTTTACTCTGACTTGAATTATGCGACATAAATTAGTGAATAACTATAAAACACTGATTAGTTATTGGTAAGAATATGTATAAAGAACCTAATAATTATTATACCAATACTTTTTGACTAGGTTCCGCTAAGAGTATTAAAGA
>JAUDJH010000095.1:17500-28735 GCA_036320925.1 Automeris io | reverse complement strand
ATGGTCACGCCGGAGAGAAGTTTGTTTAACTCCTCGTCGTTCCTTATAGCCAATTGAAGATGTCTAGGTATGATTCTGGTTTTCTTGTTGTCCCTCGCGGCGTTTCCGGCCAACTCTAAAACTTCAGCGGCTAGATACTCCATAACCGCGGCCAGGTAAACAGGTGCACCGGCGCCAACGCGTTCCGCGTAATTTCCATTACGCAACAGTCTATGTATACGTCCCACGGGGAACTGCAGACCGGCGCGGTTCGAACGAGACTTGACCTTTCCCTTGACTTTGCCGCCTTTACCACGTCCAGACATGTTTTGTAGTTTAACTTGATCTCAAATATAAGTAGCAGAAGAGTGTTGTGTTGTGTTGTCAACACGCACACAACACAATAAAAAACAATAAACAAGCGCGCGTTACAAAATTTAGCGAAAGACACTGTACTCGCGATACGAAATGTTCACGAATGTAATGATTTAAAAAGTAAACTTTTTTTTTTTTTTTTTTTTTTTTTGTAGTGGCTATTACGCTTGTTAGCCTGGCAAGGGCCGGCTTATACAAGCACACCGGTCTTTAGGGCGAATGCTTTAGGCACTCTGGAGCCCTTGAAAATTTAGGTGACCATGCTGAGGGCAACCCTCTAAAGGGTTACGGGCCTCGGCTCAGGACGGTCACGAAGAGGATAAGACATCATCGTTTGGGGAGTACGCGTTATTTATAGTCGTCGTTGCGACCTAACACTATCGTGGTGGTGTGTTTTCATCGGCACGCGGGCCGGAACTGTCAGAAGGGTCCTGGGGACGGGGGGCGCGGCGAGGTCCTCGTCGGCGAGGACGGTACTGCGGTCTTGTGGAGTGTTGGAGCTTTAGCAGCTCGTGTTTTCTACGAATAGCCAGAGTCGTTGAGTCCTCTGGGTCTGTTAGGACGGAGCGTGGTCGTCTCCATTTAGCGCGATCGATCGGCTTGTATATAGAAATTTGTCGTACTAACGTGTTCGGGTGATTTACCGCCCGATCGAAGTAGCGTTTGCTGGACATGAGCATGACTTGCCTGATGGTCGGCAGATCGGTGTCCACGTGGAGGTTGCGATTGCGAACGTACCACGGGGCACCGAGTATGCGTCGGAGAAATTTGTTTTGTAAAACCTGCATACGCTGAAGTCGAGCAGGCGGTATGTGCGCGAACGCGGGCGACGCGTAGGTCATTATTGGCCTAATGCACGTTGTGTAGATCCGTATCTTGTTGCGGATGGACATTTTACTTTTTTTGTGAATGAGCCAATTGAGTTGGCCCAACGCGAATGCGGCTCGCGCGCGTACCGCGTTTACGTGTGGGACGAAGGACATCTTCCGATCAAGGATCACTCCTAGGTATTTGGCTTCGCTGGTCCAAGGGATAGCTTGGCCGTTCATACGGACTGATAAGTGGGGGATGAAGTCGAACCTTTTCTCTGTGAAGAGAATGGCTTGACTTTTAGTGGGGTTGATGGTGATGCGCCATTTGCGAAACCACTCACCGAGCGTGTCGGCGGCGGCCTGCAAAGTTTGCACCATCTTGGACGTGTCTCTATGTGAAGCATAGATGGCCGTGTCGTCCGCGAAAAGCGCCAGATGGGCGTTCTTCGGTATAGGTATATCGCTTGTGTAAAGCGAGAAGAGAAAAGGGGAGAGAGCGGAGCCTTGTGGGACTCCGGCGGAGATTGTGTGTCGGGAGGAAAGAGTTCCCTCCACGCGATATTTGAAGCCGCGATTCGACAAAAAGTCTCGTATGATGTGCACGAGCTGCGTGGGCACGTTGAGCGTGTACAGCTTGAAAAGTAAGCCGTTGTGCCACACTTTGTCGAATGCTTTTTCAACATCGAAGAAAAGGGCTCCTGTCGGAACCCCTTTGAGTTTCTTTTTGTGCACGTGCTCCGTGATGCGGAGTATCTGGTGCACACAACTGTGTCTACTGCGGAAACCGAACTGCTCCGGAGGGAGCAGATGGTGAAGTTTGGCTACTATCTTTAGGCGGTCGAGTACGATCCGCTCGTAAAGTTTTCCTAATGTGCTTAGGAGACTGATGGGCCTGTAGGAGGCCGGATCGGATGCGGGTTTTCCCGGCTTGTGGATACCTATCACTACTGCCTCCTTCCAGGCTTCTGGAAAGATGCAGTTCTGAAAGGCTGCGTTCATGATTGCAGCGAGAATTTTGACTAGATGCTCCGGGAGCATTTTCATCAATCTATTGGGTATCCTGTCGCCCCCGGGGGCTTTTCGTTTTTTGAGTGCCTTGATCAGAAGGATGACTTCTTCGAACGTCACCGGTGCTAATGGGTCGGGTGGCTGATCGACATCCGGGTCGGCAACGACGACTGAGATCGGTCGCGGAATAGGCGTCGGAGACGGCGGGTTCGCGTTCCTACTTTCGACTAACGTGTTAACCGCAACAAGATGTTCGTGGTCGACGGTTATATTGGCGAGTGAACATTGAGACTCCAGGGTGGAGGCCAGTAATTCCGCTTTCTCGTCGTCGTCAAACGCCGGGCGTTGATTCGGACGATTGAGCGGAGGGAGGGAGACAACGTCGTTTCTCCTGAAAGAACGACACAGCTTCCAAAAGGCCTGATGGGTCGGTTTGATTTCCGACAGACAGTTCTCCCATCTCGAATCGACGGCCTCCTTTATGCTACGTTTGGCCTCACGTTGGAGGAAACGCGCCAGGCGCCGTCGTTCCGGGGTGGGATTTGTCGCGCAAGCTTTGAGTGTGGCGTTTCGCCTCCTCACCACCCATCGCACGTCGTCGGGAAGGTGCCAGTGACCGTGATCGGTCTCCGGCACCCTCTCGGAGCTTTCGCTCAAGACGTGTTGCAGATGGTTGGTGAAGGAGCGAATCGCGCCGGTCGTTTCTTCAACAGACACGATGTTGCTCGGAATCGTGTCGAGATCAGAGGATGAAGTGGCCGCGAGCTTGGTGCCCAGGAGGCGCCAATTCGTTTTCACTTTCATCGGAGGGTCGTTACGACCTGCGTCTGAGGGTCCGTTATGGGGAACTAGCTCTAGGATCACAGGTCGATGGTCGGAATCTAACTCTTGTAGCACCTGCATAGAACGCATGCGAAGGCTCACGTTCTTTGTAAGCGCTATGTCGAGGATATCTGGTCTATAAGAGTCGCTAATGGAACTATAATGAGTCGGTTCGGAAGGAACCAGAATACTCATGTCGATGTCGTCAAGATAACTCTCCAGCGCCGCACCCCTACTGTTGGTAGAGTTGCAGCGCCAAAGGGTGTTCTTGGCGTTGAGGTCGCCCGCCAGAAGGACGGACTCCCCCATGTTGAACAAAATGTTCAGATCACTGGAGAGAAGCTCCTTACTGGGTGAGAGGTAAGCCGATACCAAGGTGATCGGCAGGTGACCTGTCATGGAAAGCCTGCAGACCGAAGCCTCAATGTTCACCAAGGTTTCCGGTGGGTCTAAAGGTATGCAGTGCAGGGACCTTTTGAAGTAAATGAGAGTGCCTCCTTTAGGGCCACTGGTACGATCGTTTCGCACCAGGTTGAAGTTTGGAATCTTCGGATCGCGTTGGGAAGGTTTTAGAAACGTTTCCTGAAGGAGGAAAACGTCCAGTTGATTATCGCGAACAAAATCAGGGAATTCGGCCTTTTGGCCTTTTATACCATTTAGGTTGAAAAAGCCCACTCTTAGGGAGCGAGGCTTAGTCCGCGAAGGTTGATTATTAATTTGGTTAGCCATTAGGGCGCAAAAATAGTTTTCAGCGTGAGCTGAACGATACGCTGCTGAATGTCGCAGATCTCAGCGAGGAGAGCGGACTCCGGATGGCCCAGGGCCCTCATTTGGGCTGAGCGATCCTCTAGTAGGGTGTAGAGATGTACAATCTCTGGAGAGCATAGCGTCGATGAGAACGACGCCACCCGTGGAGCGGGTGTGGGGATAGGGTCCGGTTTCGGCTGGGCCGCCTTTTTAGGGGCAGCCTTGGAGGCCGATGGGCCAGGAGCCGGAACGGGAGCCGATATGGCGGGTGCTGTGGTAGCAGGAGCAGCGGCGGGAGTGACTCCGCCGTGATCCTGGGAACGCGGTTCAGTACGTACCGTGGTTGGAAACCACGGGTTACGTACTGGGGCTGGCGCCAGTACAAATTTTTCGGCCTGCGGGGCCTTTGGTGCCTTAGTGGCCTGATTTTGGGCTTTAGGAGCCCTGTTTGTGAATTGCCTATTTTTGGGTGCCCTTGGGCACCCCCGGTAGTTGGCTGGATGGCCAGTCTGCCGGCAATTTGTGCACGAAGGCGGCTCCGTGCACAGAGTCCTGTCTTTGGGACGTGGGCACTCGGGCGTGCCGTGCTCGCCTAGGCACTTGACGCACCTGGCGGGAAGTTTGCAACCACGTGAATTGTGGCCGTACTTCTGGCAGTTGTGACACTGCCCTACTTCTCCTTTCTTGTGAGGGGTCTCGATGGTGAAGCCACCGAGACCGGAGATATCTCTAAGCTCGTAGAGAGCCTTAACATCTGTTGATGTTTGGAGAACAACCAGGACCATCTCGTACTGAGCGCCCAGTTGTGAAACGCGGGATTTGCGGTGCATGCGATGCACCTCTAGGGCGTTAATGCCCTTGGCCTTGAGGCCCTCTAGGACCTCTTGGGTCGACATTTGGAGCGGAATGCCCCTAATGACCTGTCTATAGCGGCGCTCATCTGGGAGCGCGAAAGTGTAATAATGATAGCCTTTGCTATCAAGGAATTTGGTGAGGGCCCTGTGGTCGTTGACCGACGCGGGCTGGAGCGACAGTAGCTTTTGGGCCACGTTCCACGCATTGGTGGGAATCTTGATATGCTGAGCGTTCAGCATATCGAACAGGGCTTGCAGTTTGATGCCTGCCGGAAGTTGCATGTTGACCCTTGGGGGTCTTTTTGGTCCCTTTGATGGGGCCTGAGTAGGAGCCGGTGGCGTCGTTCTCTGACTCGGCTTTGCGGAAGGCGCTGAAGGCGCGGGATGCGCGGGAGGCGCAGTTGATGTGGAAGTGGAAGGCGCAGACGCAGAGGGCGCGGGAAGCGCTTGCGTGTTTGCGCGCTTTTTCCTGCGACCGTTCTTCACGGTCGTGAAGCCTTCGTCGTCGGGGTCCGACGACGAAGCGCACGACTGCGAGTCGCTCGGGTAGGGCGACACGGGTCGTTTGGATGCGCATATGACCGTAGTGGTCGATAGTTTGGGGTTGCCCGGATGCGAGTCCATAGGCTCGGTGACGGCCGCGACGGGCGCGATGGCCACGGGTGCGACGGTGGCGGACGCGACAGCGGCGGGCGCTGCGGCGGCGGGCGCGGTGGCGGTGGCCGCTACGGTTGCGGGTGAGGCCTCGGCGGTCGAGGCAATGGCAGCCGCGACGATTGCCCTCTTGGCTTGCGGTACGGTATCCTCCAAGCAGATTAGCACGTTCCTAAGGAACGTGCTATCCTCCTTGAGGAGGGTGAGGAAGACGCGCATCTGGTCCGTTAACGGGCTAGCGGGCGCCGTCCCCACCTCGTCGGTCTCCATAGGTTTGGAGTCAGCCATTGTTTGGCTGACCGCAGACCTCTGGAGTCGCGAAAATGTTTGTTAGGGTCGCGAGTGTGTTCGTGACCCGATGCGTGTTCCGCCTGGGAAAGAACACACAAGAAACCAGGCGGCTATCGCATTGACGTGCGAACGCGGGTTATAGTCGCGAGATTAAAAAAAAAGACGCGATACTAAGTCCCCGGGTGGGTTTGCCCGGGGTTGTGTTTGTGTATGGCCCTCCCCGCCGGGTATAGGCGAGGGGGGATGTACTTATAATTAGGTGTGCCCTAAGCTTGTAATCCCTTCGCCAATCTTATTGTGCGAAGGGTTCCTATCAGTCCGTGTAGCGTAAACGGTATTGGTCCTTTTTAGGGGACCGCACGCTCAACCGTTACACGGGATGGATTGTGGGAAAGGTAGGGTTGGGAAGGCGATATGCGGCGGAAAATGTGGTGTGTCTCCACAGATTCCGAATCCGCACCCGTCCGGCTTCGCTTCAGCCCTGAGGGGGCGCAGCGCGGGCCGGGTCACCGCTAGCTCGGCTTGTTATCACCGTTAGGTTTACCACCGAGCTAGGCCCTGAGGGGGCAAAAATTGCCGTGAAACTTGTGTAATTGGGTTTGACCCTGTCCTAACAAGGACGCGGTCGGACCCAAAAGCGGACTCAGGTAACAACAGGGACAAAGCCCTATTGCTAACTTTGTCCTTGGCTGCAGCGCGGTCCGCTGCGGAATGTTCCGAGCAGGTGCTCGGAAAGAACAATGGACTCACCGAGCAGGTACTCGGTGAGAACAATCGAACCGTCCGAGTCGGCTGCTCAGAGCGGAATGTGAAGTAAACTTTTTACTCGGTTTTTATATAAAAGACTTTTGCACGCGGATAGTAGTGGGAGCGAGATCTAACGCGTTAAAATAGACCAATCACGAACGTCCGTCGCTTGCACGCGCACGGCGACCCGCTCGCTCAGCCAGCCAGCCAGCCAGCCAGCCGCGGCGCGGCGCGCCGATATGGCTACGAAACGACGAATTATAATAATTCAATATGACAAGTACACATTATGGTATCTAAACGATTTTTAATATTATATATTATATAAAGTTTTCACCAGAGTTGCGGGCTTATGGCCAAACAACTTCGATGATTGATTGATTGATTGATATTATTATTATTATATATTAGATATAATAAGTATTTATGTATGTATGTAGATACGTACTGTAATAATTTAATTAAATAGTGGTTACCTATATAATATATTTTATTGTGTTATAGTTTATGTACATATAGGGTATGTATGTAATTTCGATAAAAGCGTCGTGTCATCTTGTCCAACTTAAGAAACTTAATGTATTTTATAAAGTACTTAACTTATGTAAGTAAGTAAGTAAGTACTTGATTTTAGGAAATATTTGTTAGCCCTGAAAAGGGCTGTTGTATGTGTATGCGTTTGTACGTACGTTATGAATCGCACACGCGCCCGCTGCTCGCGTTCCATCGCAATAATCATAATAATAATAATAATATAGTTGTTTAATAATGTGACATGATCGCGCGTCACGCGCAGCGGTGAGCAAACAACAATAATGATTGTATTTTTTTTTTTTTTTGACACTATCATCGTCATCATCATCATCATCATCATCATCATCATCATCATCATAGTACTGTTCGCAATCGTTATGGTAATGTTTGAACGACGACGACAACGACAACGACAATTTACGCACATGCACTGTGCGCATAATGTCGCGTTCACTTTTTGGCGGCTGAAGCTTTCTTGGCGGTGGTCGTCTTGGAGGACTTGCCTGCGGAGGCTGCGGCTTTCTTGGGTTTGGGAGCTTTCGGTTTTTTAGTTGGCGGTTTGGCGGACTTTTTGGCCTTCGGTGCGGCTGCACCTTTGGCTTTCACCTGGGCTGCGGCTTTTTTCGCGGCGGTCGTCGGTTTCTTTTTCGCAGCGGCGGCTTTCTTGTCTCTCGTCGTAGCCGCAGCCGCCGACGATGATTTAGATTTAGCCGGCGACGCGGCGGACGATGACGATGCGTTCGCACCACCCGCGGCCGCAGCTGCCGCAGCGGCAGCTTTCTTCGACCTACCGCCAGCGGCCGCCGCGGTCGCCTTCTTAGATTTAACACCAACACCACCACCACCAGCAGCACCGCCACCGCCGGACGACGCGGCAGCGCCACTCGCAGCGTTACCCTTTGAACCGGCCTTTCTACCGGCTCCGCCGCCCGCACCGCCGCCTCCGCTACCGCCGCCAACACCGCCCGACGGTTTTTTCGATGCTGCAGATTTCGATTCGAGCTTGAAAGATCCCGAAGCGCCCTTGCCCTTTGTTTGTATAAGTGTGCCCGATTCGACGGCACTCTTCAAATATCTCCTGATGAAAGGTGCCAATTTCTCAGCGTCAACCTTGTACTGGACAGCTATGTATTTCTTGATTGCCTGCAACGATGATCCGCTTCGTTCCTTCAGCTCTTTTATGGCATTGTTCACCATTTCGGATGTCTTCGGATGTGTGGGTTTAGCCTTGGGCTTCTTTGCGGCAGCACCTGCGGCTGCCGCCTTCGCGGTAGGTTTCTTTGCCGGGGTTGCCGGAGCTGGGGCTTCGGTTGCAACGGCTGTGTCTGCCATTTTATTTTTTAAATTTTATAATAATTATGTGTTTATAATAATAATAATAATAATTGGTAATGATGTTGCACTTGCTTTTTGTTGTTAGTTAGTTAACACACAAAAACACACAGTTCACACGACGTCAGATGTCGCCACTAGGTTGGTGGAAATTTTCATTAACTGACACGCGGCTATACCGTAAGGAGAGCCTTTGCGGCGCGAGACATTTTCACGTACGAACAGTTGGAACTTTTCACTAACATCAATCTGATTAAATTGAATTTTAACATTGTTTTCATAATTGTATCAATAAAAAATTTATACTCTCACATTCCACATGAATCGATTTATTAATATCAAATAATATATATACGATGCGATCGTCGGTTAACTAAGTAAAGTTGTTTATTTTCGCCACTCGGTAACGGGTTAACGTGTAGTCTAGTTTAAAAGTGATATATCTCAAAATAATGAAACAATGTGGTGCCGATTGTTATTCAAATAAATGGCTAAATGTATAACGTTATATTATTGAAACAAAAATAAATGCTCATTAACATTTCCTAACGTTAAAACGACACACAAATGAGAGGGTGGTAAAACATAAAACACACCCGCACACAGCACCAATACCAGCACCACCAGCAGCAAGCAATCAAGCAATCAAGCAATCAAGCGATCAAGCAATCAAGCAATCAAGCAATCAAGCAATCAATCAATCAATCAATCAATCAACAGCAGTCAGTAACTAAGCAGCAAGTAGGTAAGCAGTAAGTAGTATGTAAGCGTAAGCAGCAGTCAGTCGGGACTCGGGGGGTAGGTAGGGCAGTCGAGCAGTCGGGCAGTCGGGCGCGACGCGACGCGCGATGTACAATGTACTAAATTACCTAGTTATGGAACAGTTAAAAAAATAATTATAAATAATATTAGCACTTATATATTTAATATTGAATCGCTTGGTGTTGTTTGGTTGGTTGGTTGGTACGTATAGGTAGGTATATTATATTATATTATATTATATTATATTATATTATATTATATTATATTATATTTATTTATTTAGCCACACACACACACACGCACGCACGCACTTGTACGCACATATTAAATATACACATACACACACAGACACACACACACATTCGTCAGAGTCTCGTTAAAATTAATAATAATAATAATAATAATATCATCATCATACAGTTAGTAAATTGTTACAGGAATATTCCGCCACCCAAACGATAACAGGAACATACAGCACCACACTTGGGTTAGGGCCGTGGGTTGTACTGAACCATCACCGAAGTATCTTGAATTAGTATATTACCTATCTACCTACCTACCTACCTAAAACCTACCTTATTTACTTAACAATGAAATGAACGAGTCAGTCAATCGGTACATATTATCGTCGATCATTATTGATAAAAGCTAACTAGTAGAAGCGCTAAAAGTAGTTCTACCGTTCTTATTTTAATAGTTTCGTTTGTACAATATTGGAGTTAGTTAGTTAGATGAAAAATTAAAAAAAAAAAAAAGAAAAAAAAAAAAAAAAAAAAAGTAGTAGTAGTAGTAGTAGTAGTAGTAGTAGTGGTGGTATAGTACCTATTTATTTATTTAAAATAATTATTCTGAATTATATAATATAACAATAGTATGTACCACTCTTTACCAACGTAATAGTAGTAGTAGTAGTAGTAGTAGTAGTAGTAGTAGTAGTAGTAGTAGTAGTAGTAGTAGTAGTAGTAGTAGTAGTAGTAACCTATCGTACCTACCGACTTACTTCAAGTAAACTAAATAAGAAGTTTAAGTCTATAATATTATACATATTTGAGAGAGTTTTAGAACTTGCGTGACAATGAATATAATTTTTTTTTCAATTTTCGCATGTACATATGAGATTATGACCGATAACGCTCGCTGACTACACTTACAACACCAATATTGCTGTCCAAAAGGGTTAAAAGAGCATAATTAATAATGAATATAAATTACCTATCTAATGATTTATTTTGATATTTTTGTTGCATTGCATTTCATAAATTGTTTCGTCGTCGATAAGAAACTTTATGGCTATATATACATAATGATATATAATATAATATAATGAACAATTTGCGGCCCTGAAAAGGGCCTTTTGTCAGTGTCTGCGTCCACGTTGTGCAGGTTCGTTCGTTGTTGACGACATGATGCTAGTTGTGTCGTGTTGTGGTGTTTAGTGCGCGCGACAAGCAGGCAGGCAGGCAGGCAGGCAGGCAGGCGCACTCACTCGTTCTCACATTGTGCGCATTGTACTAATAATGTTGTGGTGGTGGTGTGTCTTTATAGTTGATGATGATGATGATGATGATGATTATTTATTTTTTTGAGCACGCACGCACGCACTCACGCATCAACGAACAGAAGATTCACGCACGCACATGAAGTTTAACCGCCGAAACCGTAGAGCGTGCGTCCCTGTCGTTTCAGAGCGTACACGACGTCCATAGCGGTGACAGTTTTCCTCTTTGCGTGCTCTGTGTACGTGACGGCGTCACGAATAACATTCTCGAGGAACACTTTGAGCACACCGCGAGTTTCTTCGTATATCAAACCGGAGATACGTTTTACACCACCTCTGCGCGCCAAACGGCGAATGGCCGGCTTCGTGATACCCTGGATGTTGTCACGAAGAACTTTCCTGTGACGTTTCGCTCCTCCTTTTCCAAGACCTTTGCCTCCTTTGCCGCGACCGGTCATTGTTGTTGTTGTTCGTTAGAGTAACGAAGTTTGATGCGCTGCGCGATGATTCCGATGTCCGCTCCGCAGTCAGTCCGCACGAAATATGATCAAGCTAGAGACCCTGTCGGTCTTATTTATACTCGTGCACGCGCGGTGATAGGTGGAGCGCGAGGGAGCTATAGGGACCCCCGGCGAGAGCGAAAACGATAGCAATATCATAACATCATCTCCCCCCCCTCCGCCGCTTCCCCTTCCCCTCCAATCCATAGTGTCTCTCTACGAACCTCAACCGAATATAATATTTTTCAAAATAATTTTATAACTTTCTTTATTCATAATAATAGTAATAACATATTACTTGTACGTACACAAAAGTATTA
>JAUDJH010000095.1:10000-15000 GCA_036320925.1 Automeris io | reverse complement strand
ACTGCGCTGCATGACTCGACGCAGCGCATCGTCGGGACGTTGAAACGGTGGGAGTACGTATGTATTATTATTATTATAATAATAGTAATTAATTAATATGTTAATTTTTTTGTTTTTGTTTTAATTTTTTATACACAACCTATATAACATATATGTACATAGGTACAATATATTTATTTGTTTGTTAGTTAATAATTAAACGCAGTACAACTGTCTGTCGGACGGATTTGATTATATTATTATAACTTCTCCCATTACTGAGGTATTTTATTTACCAAAGGTGTGTGCGGTGCGAGCTTTTGGACAAACAACTTTTGTGATGGATTATTTTATTGATCAAAACCGTTCATTTATAAATATTTACACAATACAATAATACTTAATAATAATGTAGCACTATGAAGTGCAACTACTACTGTGTATTGATTATTTTGTTTAGGAATTCAGGTAAATAGATACACACACATACGACAGTTAGAGATAAGAGTTAGAAGATCAACGTTAATTGTCGAAACGAAACATTATTCGTTACTTCATTCATTATTCATTATTGTTTAAATGATAATGATAAGAAGAGAGACGAGAGAATAAGAATCATATTGCGGCCCTGAAAAGGGCCTTTTGTACATTTGTTTACCCAACACTGACGTGCCATATTATGTATATTATATATATTTTATATAATATGTGCATGCGCGCGCAGCGTCGATGTTGTTGTGTTGAGATATTTTATAAAGGTAATTAATTAATTAATTAATTAATTAAGCCTTCTTCTCGGTCTTTTTGGGCAACAGCACCGCTTGAATGTTCGGCAACACGCCGCCCTGAGCGATGGTCACGCCGGAGAGAAGTTTGTTTAACTCCTCGTCGTTCCTTATAGCCAATTGAAGATGTCTAGGTATGATTCTGGTTTTCTTGTTGTCCCTCGCGGCGTTTCCGGCCAACTCTAAAACTTCAGCGGCTAGATACTCCATAACCGCGGCCAGGTAAACAGGTGCACCGGCGCCAACGCGTTCCGCGTAATTTCCATTACGCAACAGTCTATGTATACGTCCCACGGGGAACTGCAGACCGGCGCGGTTCGAACGAGACTTGACCTTTCCCTTGACTTTGCCGCCTTTACCACGTCCAGACATGTTTTGTAGTTTAACTTGATCTCAAATATAAGTAGCAGAAGAGTGTTGTGTTGTGTTGTCAACACGCACACAACACAATAAAAAACAATAAACAAGCGCGCGTTACAAAATTTAGCGAAAGACACTGTACTCGCGATACGAAATGTTCACGAATGTAATGATTTAAAAAGTAAACTTTTTACTCGGTTTTTATATAAAAGACTTTTGCACGCGGATAGTAGTGGGAGCGAGATCTAACGCGTTAAAATAGACCAATCACGAACGTCCGTCGCTTGCACGCGCACGGCGACCCGCTCGCTCAGCCAGCCAGCCAGCCAGCCAGCCGCGGCGCGGCGCGCCGATATGGCTACGAAACGACGAATTATAATAATTCAATATGACAAGTACACATTATGGTATCTAAACGATTTTTAATATTATATATTATATAAAGTTTTCACCAGAGTTGCGGGCTTATGGCCAAACAACTTCGATGATTGATTGATTGATTGATATTATTATTATTATATATTAGATATAATAAGTATTTATGTATGTATGTAGATACGTACTGTAATAATTTAATTAAATAGTGGTTACCTATATAATATATTTTATTGTGTTATAGTTTATGTACATATAGGGTATGTATGTAATTTCGATAAAAGCGTCGTGTCATCTTGTCCAACTTAAGAAACTTAATGTATTTTATAAAGTACTTAACTTATGTAAGTAAGTAAGTAAGTACTTGATTTTAGGAAATATTTGTTAGCCCTGAAAAGGGCTGTTGTATGTGTATGCGTTTGTACGTACGTTATGAATCGCACACGCGCCCGCTGCTCGCGTTCCATCGCAATAATCATAATAATAATAATAATATAGTTGTTTAATAATGTGACATGATCGCGCGTCACGCGCAGCGGTGAGCAAACAACAATAATGATTGTATTTTTTTTTTTTTTTGACACTATCATCGTCATCATCATCATCATCATCATCATCATCATCATCATCATAGTACTGTTCGCAATCGTTATGGTAATGTTTGAACGACGACGACAACGACAACGACAATTTACGCACATGCACTGTGCGCATAATGTCGCGTTCACTTTTTGGCGGCTGAAGCTTTCTTGGCGGTGGTCGTCTTGGAGGACTTGCCTGCGGAGGCTGCGGCTTTCTTGGGTTTGGGAGCTTTCGGTTTTTTAGTTGGCGGTTTGGCGGACTTTTTGGCCTTCGGTGCGGCTGCACCTTTGGCTTTCACCTGGGCTGCGGCTTTTTTCGCGGCGGTCGTCGGTTTCTTTTTCGCAGCGGCGGCTTTCTTGTCTCTCGTCGTAGCCGCAGCCGCCGACGATGATTTAGATTTAGCCGGCGACGCGGCGGACGATGACGATGCGTTCGCACCACCCGCGGCCGCAGCTGCCGCAGCGGCAGCTTTCTTCGACCTACCGCCAGCGGCCGCCGCGGTCGCCTTCTTAGATTTAACACCAACACCACCACCACCAGCAGCACCGCCACCGCCGGACGACGCGGCAGCGCCACTCGCAGCGTTACCCTTTGAACCGGCCTTTCTACCGGCTCCGCCGCCCGCACCGCCGCCTCCGCTACCGCCGCCAACACCGCCCGACGGTTTTTTCGATGCTGCAGATTTCGATTCGAGCTTGAAAGATCCCGAAGCGCCCTTGCCCTTTGTTTGTATAAGTGTGCCCGATTCGACGGCACTCTTCAAATATCTCCTGATGAAAGGTGCCAATTTCTCAGCGTCAACCTTGTACTGGACAGCTATGTATTTCTTGATTGCCTGCAACGATGATCCGCTTCGTTCCTTCAGCTCTTTTATGGCATTGTTCACCATTTCGGATGTCTTCGGATGTGTGGGTTTAGCCTTGGGCTTCTTTGCGGCAGCACCTGCGGCTGCCGCCTTCGCGGTAGGTTTCTTTGCCGGGGTTGCCGGAGCTGGGGCTTCGGTTGCAACGGCTGTGTCTGCCATTTTATTTTTTAAATTTTATAATAATTATGTGTTTATAATAATAATAATAATAATTGGTAATGATGTTGCACTTGCTTTTTGTTGTTAGTTAGTTAACACACAAAAACACACAGTTCACACGACGTCAGATGTCGCCACTAGGTTGGTGGAAATTTTCATTAACTGACACGCGGCTATACCGTAAGGAGAGCCTTTGCGGCGCGAGACATTTTCACGTACGAACAGTTGGAACTTTTCACTAACATCAATCTGATTAAATTGAATTTTAACATTGTTTTCATAATTGTATCAATAAAAAATTTATACTCTCACATTCCACATGAATCGATTTATTAATATCAAATAATATATATACGATGCGATCGTCGGTTAACTAAGTAAAGTTGTTTATTTTCGCCACTCGGTAACGGGTTAACGTGTAGTCTAGTTTAAAAGTGATATATCTCAAAATAATGAAACAATGTGGTGCCGATTGTTATTCAAATAAATGGCTAAATGTATAACGTTATATTATTGAAACAAAAATAAATGCTCATTAACATTTCCTAACGTTAAAACGACACACAAATGAGAGGGTGGTAAAACATAAAACACACCCGCACACAGCACCAATACCAGCACCACCAGCAGCAAGCAATCAAGCAATCAAGCAATCAAGCGATCAAGCAATCAAGCAATCAAGCAATCAAGCAATCAATCAATCAATCAATCAATCAACAGCAGTCAGTAACTAAGCAGCAAGTAGGTAAGCAGTAAGTAGTATGTAAGCGTAAGCAGCAGTCAGTCGGGACTCGGGGGGTAGGTAGGGCAGTCGAGCAGTCGGGCAGTCGGGCGCGACGCGACGCGCGATGTACAATGTACTAAATTACCTAGTTATGGAACAGTTAAAAAAATAATTATAAATAATATTAGCACTTATATATTTAATATTGAATCGCTTGGTGTTGTTTGGTTGGTTGGTTGGTACGTATAGGTAGGTATATTATATTATATTATATTATATTATATTATATTATATTATATTATATTATATTTATTTATTTAGCCACACACACACACACGCACGCACGCACTTGTACGCACATATTAAATATACACATACACACACAGACACACACACACATTCGTCAGAGTCTCGTTAAAATTAATAATAATAATAATAATAATATCATCATCATACAGTTAGTAAATTGTTACAGGAATATTCCGCCACCCAAACGATAACAGGAACATACAGCACCACACTTGGGTTAGGGCCGTGGGTTGTACTGAACCATCACCGAAGTATCTTGAATTAGTATATTACCTATCTACCTACCTACCTACCTAAAACCTACCTTATTTACTTAACAATGAAATGAACGAGTCAGTCAATCGGTACATATTATCGTCGATCATTATTGATAAAAGCTAACTAGTAGAAGCGCTAAAAGTAGTTCTACCGTTCTTATTTTAATAGTTTCGTTTGTACAATATTGGAGTTAGTTAGTTAGATGAAAAATTAAAAAAAAAAAAAAGAAAAAAAAAAAAAAAAAAAAAGTAGTAGTAGTAGTAGTAGTAGTAGTAGTAGTGGTGGTATAGTACCTATTTATTTATTTAAAATAATTATTCTGAATTATATAATATAACAATAGTATGTACCACTCTTTACCAACGTAATAGTAGTAGTAGTAGTAGTAGTAGTAGTAGTAGTAGTAGTAGTAGTAGTAGTAGTAGTAGTAGTAGTAGTAGTAGTAAACCTATCGTACCTACCGACTTACTTCAAGTAAACTAAATAAGAAGTTTAAGTCTATAATATTATACATATTTGAGAGAGTTTTAGAACTTGCGTGACAATGAATATAATTTTTTTTTCAATTTTCGCATGTACATATGAGATTATGACCGATAACGCT
>JAUDJH010000095.1:0-5000 GCA_036320925.1 Automeris io | reverse complement strand
TTTTTTTTTTTTTTTTTTTTTGTAGTGGCTATTACGCTTGTTAGCCTGGCAAGGGCCGGCTTATACAAGCACACCGGTCTTTAGGGCGAATGCTTTAGGCACTCTGGAGCCCTTGAAAATTTAGGTGACCATGCTGAGGGCAACCCTCTAAAGGGTTACGGGCCTCGGCTCAGGACGGTCACGAAGAGGATAAGACATCATCGTTTGGGGAGTACGCGTTATTTATAGTCGTCGTTGCGACCTAACACTATCGTGGTGGTGTGTTTTCATCGGCACGCGGGCCGGAACTGTCAGAAGGGTCCTGGGGACGGGGGGCGCGGCGAGGTCCTCGTCGGCGAGGACGGTACTGCGGTCTTGTGGAGTGTTGGAGCTTTAGCAGCTCGTGTTTTCTACGAATAGCCAGAGTCGTTGAGTCCTCTGGGTCTGTTAGGACGGAGCGTGGTCGTCTCCATTTAGCGCGATCGATCGGCTTGTATATAGAAATTTGTCGTACTAACGTGTTCGGGTGATTTACCGCCCGATCGAAGTAGCGTTTGCTGGACATGAGCATGACTTGCCTGATGGTCGGCAGATCGGTGTCCACGTGGAGGTTGCGATTGCGAACGTACCACGGGGCACCGAGTATGCGTCGGAGAAATTTGTTTTGTAAAACCTGCATACGCTGAAGTCGAGCAGGCGGTATGTGCGCGAACGCGGGCGACGCGTAGGTCATTATTGGCCTAATGCACGTTGTGTAGATCCGTATCTTGTTGCGGATGGACATTTTACTTTTTTTGTGAATGAGCCAATTGAGTTGGCCCAACGCGAATGCGGCTCGCGCGCGTACCGCGTTTACGTGTGGGACGAAGGACATCTTCCGATCAAGGATCACTCCTAGGTATTTGGCTTCGCTGGTCCAAGGGATAGCTTGGCCGTTCATACGGACTGATAAGTGGGGGATGAAGTCGAACCTTTTCTCTGTGAAGAGAATGGCTTGACTTTTAGTGGGGTTGATGGTGATGCGCCATTTGCGAAACCACTCACCGAGCGTGTCGGCGGCGGCCTGCAAAGTTTGCACCATCTTGGACGTGTCTCTATGTGAAGCATAGATGGCCGTGTCGTCCGCGAAAAGCGCCAGATGGGCGTTCTTCGGTATAGGTATATCGCTTGTGTAAAGCGAGAAGAGAAAAGGGGAGAGAGCGGAGCCTTGTGGGACTCCGGCGGAGATTGTGTGTCGGGAGGAAAGAGTTCCCTCCACGCGATATTTGAAGCCGCGATTCGACAAAAAGTCTCGTATGATGTGCACGAGCTGCGTGGGCACGTTGAGCGTGTACAGCTTGAAAAGTAAGCCGTTGTGCCACACTTTGTCGAATGCTTTTTCAACATCGAAGAAAAGGGCTCCTGTCGGAACCCCTTTGAGTTTCTTTTTGTGCACGTGCTCCGTGATGCGGAGTATCTGGTGCACACAACTGTGTCTACTGCGGAAACCGAACTGCTCCGGAGGGAGCAGATGGTGAAGTTTGGCTACTATCTTTAGGCGGTCGAGTACGATCCGCTCGTAAAGTTTTCCTAATGTGCTTAGGAGACTGATGGGCCTGTAGGAGGCCGGATCGGATGCGGGTTTTCCCGGCTTGTGGATACCTATCACTACTGCCTCCTTCCAGGCTTCTGGAAAGATGCAGTTCTGAAAGGCTGCGTTCATGATTGCAGCGAGAATTTTGACTAGATGCTCCGGGAGCATTTTCATCAATCTATTGGGTATCCTGTCGCCCCCGGGGGCTTTTCGTTTTTTGAGTGCCTTGATCAGAAGGATGACTTCTTCGAACGTCACCGGTGCTAATGGGTCGGGTGGCTGATCGACATCCGGGTCGGCAACGACGACTGAGATCGGTCGCGGAATAGGCGTCGGAGACGGCGGGTTCGCGTTCCTACTTTCGACTAACGTGTTAACCGCAACAAGATGTTCGTGGTCGACGGTTATATTGGCGAGTGAACATTGAGACTCCAGGGTGGAGGCCAGTAATTCCGCTTTCTCGTCGTCGTCAAACGCCGGGCGTTGATTCGGACGATTGAGCGGAGGGAGGGAGACAACGTCGTTTCTCCTGAAAGAACGACACAGCTTCCAAAAGGCCTGATGGGTCGGTTTGATTTCCGACAGACAGTTCTCCCATCTCGAATCGACGGCCTCCTTTATGCTACGTTTGGCCTCACGTTGGAGGAAACGCGCCAGGCGCCGTCGTTCCGGGGTGGGATTTGTCGCGCAAGCTTTGAGTGTGGCGTTTCGCCTCCTCACCACCCATCGCACGTCGTCGGGAAGGTGCCAGTGACCGTGATCGGTCTCCGGCACCCTCTCGGAGCTTTCGCTCAAGACGTGTTGCAGATGGTTGGTGAAGGAGCGAATCGCGCCGGTCGTTTCTTCAACAGACACGATGTTGCTCGGAATCGTGTCGAGATCAGAGGATGAAGTGGCCGCGAGCTTGGTGCCCAGGAGGCGCCAATTCGTTTTCACTTTCATCGGAGGGTCGTTACGACCTGCGTCTGAGGGTCCGTTATGGGGAACTAGCTCTAGGATCACAGGTCGATGGTCGGAATCTAACTCTTGTAGCACCTGCATAGAACGCATGCGAAGGCTCACGTTCTTTGTAAGCGCTATGTCGAGGATATCTGGTCTATAAGAGTCGCTAATGGAACTATAATGAGTCGGTTCGGAAGGAACCAGAATACTCATGTCGATGTCGTCAAGATAACTCTCCAGCGCCGCACCCCTACTGTTGGTAGAGTTGCAGCGCCAAAGGGTGTTCTTGGCGTTGAGGTCGCCCGCCAGAAGGACGGACTCCCCCATGTTGAACAAAATGTTCAGATCACTGGAGAGAAGCTCCTTACTGGGTGAGAGGTAAGCCGATACCAAGGTGATCGGCAGGTGACCTGTCATGGAAAGCCTGCAGACCGAAGCCTCAATGTTCACCAAGGTTTCCGGTGGGTCTAAAGGTATGCAGTGCAGGGACCTTTTGAAGTAAATGAGAGTGCCTCCTTTAGGGCCACTGGTACGATCGTTTCGCACCAGGTTGAAGTTTGGAATCTTCGGATCGCGTTGGGAAGGTTTTAGAAACGTTTCCTGAAGGAGGAAAACGTCCAGTTGATTATCGCGAACAAAATCAGGGAATTCGGCCTTTTGGCCTTTTATACCATTTAGGTTGAAAAAGCCCACTCTTAGGGAGCGAGGCTTAGTCCGCGAAGGTTGATTATTAATTTGGTTAGCCATTAGGGCGCAAAAATAGTTTTCAGCGTGAGCTGAACGATACGCTGCTGAATGTCGCAGATCTCAGCGAGGAGAGCGGACTCCGGATGGCCCAGGGCCCTCATTTGGGCTGAGCGATCCTCTAGTAGGGTGTAGAGATGTACAATCTCTGGAGAGCATAGCGTCGATGAGAACGACGCCACCCGTGGAGCGGGTGTGGGGATAGGGTCCGGTTTCGGCTGGGCCGCCTTTTTAGGGGCAGCCTTGGAGGCCGATGGGCCAGGAGCCGGAACGGGAGCCGATATGGCGGGTGCTGTGGTAGCAGGAGCAGCGGCGGGAGTGACTCCGCCGTGATCCTGGGAACGCGGTTCAGTACGTACCGTGGTTGGAAACCACGGGTTACGTACTGGGGCTGGCGCCAGTACAAATTTTTCGGCCTGCGGGGCCTTTGGTGCCTTAGTGGCCTGATTTTGGGCTTTAGGAGCCCTGTTTGTGAATTGCCTATTTTTGGGTGCCCTTGGGCACCCCCGGTAGTTGGCTGGATGGCCAGTCTGCCGGCAATTTGTGCACGAAGGCGGCTCCGTGCACAGAGTCCTGTCTTTGGGACGTGGGCACTCGGGCGTGCCGTGCTCGCCTAGGCACTTGACGCACCTGGCGGGAAGTTTGCAACCACGTGAATTGTGGCCGTACTTCTGGCAGTTGTGACACTGCCCTACTTCTCCTTTCTTGTGAGGGGTCTCGATGGTGAAGCCACCGAGACCGGAGATATCTCTAAGCTCGTAGAGAGCCTTAACATCTGTTGATGTTTGGAGAACAACCAGGACCATCTCGTACTGAGCGCCCAGTTGTGAAACGCGGGATTTGCGGTGCATGCGATGCACCTCTAGGGCGTTAATGCCCTTGGCCTTGAGGCCCTCTAGGACCTCTTGGGTCGACATTTGGAGCGGAATGCCCCTAATGACCTGTCTATAGCGGCGCTCATCTGGGAGCGCGAAAGTGTAATAATGATAGCCTTTGCTATCAAGGAATTTGGTGAGGGCCCTGTGGTCGTTGACCGACGCGGGCTGGAGCGACAGTAGCTTTTGGGCCACGTTCCACGCATTGGTGGGAATCTTGATATGCTGAGCGTTCAGCATATCGAACAGGGCTTGCAGTTTGATGCCTGCCGGAAGTTGCATGTTGACCCTTGGGGGTCTTTTTGGTCCCTTTGATGGGGCCTGAGTAGGAGCCGGTGGCGTCGTTCTCTGACTCGGCTTTGCGGAAGGCGCTGAAGGCGCGGGATGCGCGGGAGGCGCAGTTGATGTGGAAGTGGAAGGCGCAGACGCAGAGGGCGCGGGAAGCGCTTGCGTGTTTGCGCGCTTTTTCCTGCGACCGTTCTTCACGGTCGTGAAGCCTTCGTCGTCGGGGTCCGACGACGAAGCGCACGACTGCGAGTCGCTCGGGTAGGGCGACACGGGTCGTTTGGATGCGCATATGACCGTAGTGGTCGATAGTTTGGGGTTGCCCGGATGCGAGTCCATAGGCTCGGTGACGGCCGCGACGGGCGCGATGGCCACGGGTGCGACGGTGGCGGACGCGACAGCGGCGGGCGCTGCGGCGGCGGGCGCGGTGGCGGTGGCCGCTACGGTTGCGGGTGAGGCCTCGGCGGTCGAGGCAATGGCAGCCGCGACGATTGCCCTCTTGGCTTGCGGTACGGTATCCTCCAAGCAGATTAGCACGTTCCTAAGGAACGTGCTATCCTCCTTGAGGAGGGTGAGGAAGACGCGCATCTGGTCCGTTAACG
>JAUDJH010000076.1:0-51142 GCA_036320925.1 Automeris io | reverse complement strand
ACCTAACCTAACCTAACCTAACCTAACCTAACTTAAACCTAACCTAACCTAACCCTCTTTTGTGGAGGAGGAGGATTATAATAGGGGTCCCGCCTGGACACTTAAAAACCGAGATTCATAAAACGGAAGGGCCGGATGTGGCAGTTTATTGGGCAACCGAAAGTACTTAATCTAAGGAACATATTTGTTTTTATATAGTAAATTTTGGCACCATCGGAGAGAGCTCATCGTCGCGAATCAGCCGAGGGGTCGCGATCCCGAATCCGCGAATACTGGAATCCACAGGACCAAACACTACATTGGTGAAACATAATCATCACTTTCATCATCTTTTTTTATATTGATGCCTGCTCATCTTTCGGCTCCAGCGGGTGCGCCCTTACGAGACGCGTCTTTTGACGTATCGTGCTCTTCTCTCCGATGACTGCTTCTCGAGATAATCACGAAAAACTGAAAAAACGAGCTAACCTAACCTAACCTAACCTAACCTAACCTAACTTAAACCTAACCTAACCTAACCCTCTTTTGTGGAGGAGGAGGATTATAATAGGGGTCCCGCCTGGACACTTAAAAACCGAGATTCATAAAACGGAAGGGCCGGATGTGGCAGTTTATTGGGCAACCGAAAGTACTTAATCTAAGGAACATATTTGTTTTTATATAGTAAATTTTGGCACCATCGGAGAGAGCTCATCGTCGCGAATCAGCCGAGGGGTCGCGATCCCGAATCCGCGAATACTGGAATCCACAGGACCAAACACTACATTGGTGAAACATAATCATCACTTTCATCATCTTTTTTTATATTGATGCCTGCTCATCTTTCGGCTCCAGCGGGTGCGCCCTTACGAGACGCGTCTTTTGACGTATCGTGCTCTTCTCTCCGATGACTGCTTCTCGAGATAATCACGAAAAACTGAAAAAACGAGCTAACCTAACCTAACCTAACCTAACCTAACCTAACTTAAACCTAACCTAACCTAACCCTCTTTTGTGGAGGAGGAGGATTATAATAGGGGTCCCGCCTGGACACTTAAAAACCGAGATTCATAAAACGGAAGGGCCGGATGTGGCAGTTTATTGGGCAACCGAAAGTACTTAATCTAAGGAACATATTTGTTTTTATATAGTAAATTTTGGCACCATCGGAGAGAGCTCATCGTCGCGAATCAGCCGAGGGGTCGCGATCCCGAATCCGCGAATACTGGAATCCACAGGACCAAACACTACATTGGTGAAACATAATCATCACTTTCATCATCTTTTTTTATATTGATGCCTGCTCATCTTTCGGCTCCAGCGGGTGCGCCCTTACGAGACGCGTCTTTTGACGTATCGTGCTCTTCTCTCCGATGACTGCTTCTCGAGATAATCACGAAAAACTGAAAAAACGAGCTAACCTAACCTAACCTAACCTAACCTAACCTAACTTAAACCTAACCTAACCTAACCCTCTTTTGTGGAGGAGGAGGATTATAATAGGGGTCCCGCCTGGACACTTAAAAACCGAGATTCATAAAACGGAAGGGCCGGATGTGGCAGTTTATTGGGCAACCGAAAGTACTTAATCTAAGGAACATATTTGTTTTTATATAGTAAATTTTGGCACCATCGGAGAGAGCTCATCGTCGCGAATCAGCCGAGGGGTCGCGATCCCGAATCCGCGAATACTGGAATCCACAGGACCAAACACTACATTGGTGAAACATAATCATCACTTTCATCATCTTTTTTTATATTGATGCCTGCTCATCTTTCGGCTCCAGCGGGTGCGCCCTTACGAGACGCGTCTTTTGACGTATCGTGCTCTTCTCTCCGATGACTGCTTCTCGAGATAATCACGAAAAACTGAAAAAACGAGCTAACCTAACCTAACCTAACCTAACCTAACCTAACTTAAACCTAACCTAACCTAACCCTCTTTTGTGGAGGAGGAGGATTATAATAGGGGTCCCGCCTGGACACTTAAAAACCGAGATTCATAAAACGGAAGGGCCGGATGTGGCAGTTTATTGGGCAACCGAAAGTACTTAATCTAAGGAACATATAACGAGCTAACCTAACCTAACCTAACCTAACCTAACCTAACCTAACCTAACCTAACCTAACTTAAACCTAACCTAACCTAACCCTCTTTTGTGGAGGAGGAGGATTATAATAGGGGTCCCGCCTGGACACTTAAAAACCGAGATTCATAAAACGGAAGGGCCGGATGTGGCAGTTTATTGGGCAACCGAAAGTACTTAATCTAAGGAACATATTTGTTTTTATATAGTAAATTTTGGCACCATCGGAGAGAGCTCATCGTCGCGAATCAGCCGAGGGGTCGCGATCCCGAATCCGCGAATACTGGAATCCACAGGACCAAACACTACATTGGTGAAACATAATCATCACTTTCATCATCTTTTTTTATATTGATGCCTGCTCATCTTTCGGCTCCAGCGGGTGCGCCCTTACGAGACGCGTCTTTTGACGTATCGTGCTCTTCTCTCCGATGACTGCTTCTCGAGATAATCACGAAAAACTGAAAAAACGAGCTAACCTAACCTAACCTAACCTAACCTAACCTAACTTAAACCTAACCTAACCTAACCCTCTTTTGTGGAGGAGGAGGATTATAATAGGGGTCCCGCCTGGACACTTAAAAACCGAGATTCATAAAACGGAAGGGCCGGATGTGGCAGTTTATTGGGCAACCGAAAGTACTTAATCTAAGGAACATATAACGAGCTAACCTAACCTAACCTAACCTAACCTAACCTAACCTAACCTAACCTAACCTAACTTAAACCTAACCTAACCTAACCCTCTTTTGTGGAGGAGGAGGATTATAATAGGGGTCCCGCCTGGACACTTAAAAACCGAGATTCATAAAACGGAAGGGCCGGATGTGGCAGTTTATTGGGCAACCGAAAGTACTTAATCTAAGGAACATATTTGTTTTTATATAGTAAATTTTGGCACCATCGGAGAGAGCTCATCGTCGCGAATCAGCCGAGGGGTCGCGATCCCGAATCCGCGAATACTGGAATCCACAGGACCAAACACTACATTGGTGAAACATAATCATCACTTTCATCATCTTTTTTTATATTGATGCCTGCTCATCTTTCGGCTCCAGCGGGTGCGCCCTTACGAGACGCGTCTTTTGACGTATCGTGCTCTTCTCTCCGATGACTGCTTCTCGAGATAATCACGAAAAACTGAAAAAACGAGCTAACCTAACCTAACCTAACCTAACCTAACCTAACCTAACCTAACCTAACCTAACCCTCTTTTGTGGAGGAGGAGGATTATAATAGGGGTCCCGCCTGGACACTTAAAAACCGAGATTCATAAAACGGAAGGGCCGGATGTGGCAGTTTATTGGGCAACCGAAAGTACTTAATCTAAGGAACATATTTGTTTTTATATAGTAAATTTTGGCACCATCGGAGAGAGCTCATCGTCGCGAATCAGCCGAGGGGTCGCGATCCCGAATCCGCGAATACTGGAATCCACAGGACCAAACACTACATTGGTGAAACATAATCATCACTTTCATCATCTTTTTTTATATTGATGCCTGCTCATCTTTCGGCTCCAGCGGGTGCGCCCTTACGAGACGCGTCTTTTGACGTATCGTGCTCTTCTCTCCGATGACTGCTTCTCGAGATAATCACGAAAAACTGAAAAAACGAGCTAACCTAACCTAACCTAACCTAACCTAACCTAACTTAAACCTAACCTAACCTAACCCTCTTTTGTGGAGGAGGAGGATTATAATAGGGGTCCCGCCTGGACACTTAAAAACCGAGATTCATAAAACGGAAGGGCCGGATGTGGCAGTTTATTGGGCAACCGAAAGTACTTAATCTAAGGAACATATAACGAGCTAACCTAACCTAACCTAACCTAACCTAACCTAACCTAACCTAACCTAACCTAACTTAAACCTAACCTAACCTAACCCTCTTTTGTGGAGGAGGAGGATTATAATAGGGGTCCCGCCTGGACACTTAAAAACCGAGATTCATAAAACGGAAGGGCCGGATGTGGCAGTTTATTGGGCAACCGAAAGTACTTAATCTAAGGAACATATTTGTTTTTATATAGTAAATTTTGGCACCATCGGAGAGAGCTCATCGTCGCGAATCAGCCGAGGGGTCGCGATCCCGAATCCGCGAATACTGGAATCCACAGGACCAAACACTACATTGGTGAAACATAATCATCACTTTCATCATCTTTTTTTATATTGATGCCTGCTCATCTTTCGGCTCCAGCGGGTGCGCCCTTACGAGACGCGTCTTTTGACGTATCGTGCTCTTCTCTCCGATGACTGCTTCTCGAGATAATCACGAAAAACTGAAAAAACGAGCTAACCTAACCTAACCTAACCTAACCTAACCTAACTTAAACCTAACCTAACCTAACCCTCTTTTGTGGAGGAGGAGGATTATAATAGGGGTCCCGCCTGGACACTTAAAAACCGAGATTCATAAAACGGAAGGGCCGGATGTGGCAGTTTATTGGGCAACCGAAAGTACTTAATCTAAGGAACATATTTGTTTTTATATAGTAAATTTTGGCACCATCGGAGAGAGCTCATCGTCGCGAATCAGCCGAGGGGTCGCGATCCCGAATCCGCGAATACTGGAATCCACAGGACCAAACACTACATTGGTGAAACATAATCATCACTTTCATCATCTTTTTTTATATTGATGCCTGCTCATCTTTCGGCTCCAGCGGGTGCGCCCTTACGAGACGCGTCTTTTGACGTATCGTGCTCTTCTCTCCGATGACTGCTTCTCGAGATAATCACGAAAAACTGAAAAAACGAGCTAACCTAACCTAACCTAACCTAACCTAACCTAACTTAAACCTAACCTAACCTAACCCTCTTTTGTGGAGGAGGAGGATTATAATAGGGGTCCCGCCTGGACACTTAAAAACCGAGATTCATAAAACGGAAGGGCCGGATGTGGCAGTTTATTGGGCAACCGAAAGTACTTAATCTAAGGAACATATAACGAGCTAACCTAACCTAACCTAACCTAACCTAACCTAACCTAACCTAACCTAACCTAACTTAAACCTAACCTAACCTAACCCTCTTTTGTGGAGGAGGAGGATTATAATAGGGGTCCCGCCTGGACACTTAAAAACCGAGATTCATAAAACGGAAGGGCCGGATGTGGCAGTTTATTGGGCAACCGAAAGTACTTAATCTAAGGAACATATTTGTTTTTATATAGTAAATTTTGGCACCATCGGAGAGAGCTCATCGTCGCGAATCAGCCGAGGGGTCGCGATCCCGAATCCGCGAATACTGGAATCCACAGGACCAAACACTACATTGGTGAAACATAATCATCACTTTCATCATCTTTTTTTATATTGATGCCTGCTCATCTTTCGGCTCCAGCGGGTGCGCCCTTACGAGACGCGTCTTTTGACGTATCGTGCTCTTCTCTCCGATGACTGCTTCTCGAGATAATCACGAAAAACTGAAAAAACGAGCTAACCTAACCTAACCTAACCTAACCTAACCTAACTTAAACCTAACCTAACCTAACCCTCTTTTGTGGAGGAGGAGGATTATAATAGGGGTCCCGCCTGGACACTTAAAAACCGAGATTCATAAAACGGAAGGGCCGGATGTGGCAGTTTATTGGGCAACCGAAAGTACTTAATCTAAGGAACATATAACGAGCTAACCTAACCTAACCTAACCTAACCTAACCTAACCTAACCTAACCTAACCTAACTTAAACCTAACCTAACCTAACCCTCTTTTGTGGAGGAGGAGGATTATAATAGGGGTCCCGCCTGGACACTTAAAAACCGAGATTCATAAAACGGAAGGGCCGGATGTGGCAGTTTATTGGGCAACCGAAAGTACTTAATCTAAGGAACATATTTGTTTTTATATAGTAAATTTTGGCACCATCGGAGAGAGCTCATCGTCGCGAATCAGCCGAGGGGTCGCGATCCCGAATCCGCGAATACTGGAATCCACAGGACCAAACACTACATTGGTGAAACATAATCATCACTTTCATCATCTTTTTTTATATTGATGCCTGCTCATCTTTCGGCTCCAGCGGGTGCGCCCTTACGAGACGCGTCTTTTGACGTATCGTGCTCTTCTCTCCGATGACTGCTTCTCGAGATAATCACGAAAAACTGAAAAAACGAGCTAACCTAACCTAACCTAACCTAACCTAACCTAACTTAAACCTAACCTAACCTAACCCTCTTTTGTGGAGGAGGAGGATTATAATAGGGGTCCCGCCTGGACACTTAAAAACCGAGATTCATAAAACGGAAGGGCCGGATGTGGCAGTTTATTGGGCAACCGAAAGTACTTAATCTAAGGAACATATTTGTTTTTATATAGTAAATTTTGGCACCATCGGAGAGAGCTCATCGTCGCGAATCAGCCGAGGGGTCGCGATCCCGAATCCGCGAATACTGGAATCCACAGGACCAAACACTACATTGGTGAAACATAATCATCACTTTCATCATCTTTTTTTATATTGATGCCTGCTCATCTTTCGGCTCCAGCGGGTGCGCCCTTACGAGACGCGTCTTTTGACGTATCGTGCTCTTCTCTCCGATGACTGCTTCTCGAGATAATCACGAAAAACTGAAAAAACGAGCTAACCTAACCTAACCTAACCTAACCTAACCTAACTTAAACCTAACCTAACCTAACCCTCTTTTGTGGAGGAGGAGGATTATAATAGGGGTCCCGCCTGGACACTTAAAAACCGAGATTCATAAAACGGAAGGGCCGGATGTGGCAGTTTATTGGGCAACCGAAAGTACTTAATCTAAGGAACATATTTGTTTTTATATAGTAAATTTTGGCACCATCGGAGAGAGCTCATCGTCGCGAATCAGCCGAGGGGTCGCGATCCCGAATCCGCGAATACTGGAATCCACAGGACCAAACACTACATTGGTGAAACATAATCATCACTTTCATCATCTTTTTTTATATTGATGCCTGCTCATCTTTCGGCTCCAGCGGGTGCGCCCTTACGAGACGCGTCTTTTGACGTATCGTGCTCTTCTCTCCGATGACTGCTTCTCGAGATAATCACGAAAAACTGAAAAAACGAGCTAACCTAACCTAACCTAACCTAACCTAACCTAACTTAAACCTAACCTAACCTAACCCTCTTTTGTGGAGGAGGAGGATTATAATAGGGGTCCCGCCTGGACACTTAAAAACCGAGATTCATAAAACGGAAGGGCCGGATGTGGCAGTTTATTGGGCAACCGAAAGTACTTAATCTAAGGAACATATTTGTTTTTATATAGTAAATTTTGGCACCATCGGAGAGAGCTCATCGTCGCGAATCAGCCGAGGGGTCGCGATCCCGAATCCGCGAATACTGGAATCCACAGGACCAAACACTACATTGGTGAAACATAATCATCACTTTCATCATCTTTTTTTATATTGATGCCTGCTCATCTTTCGGCTCCAGCGGGTGCGCCCTTACGAGACGCGTCTTTTGACGTATCGTGCTCTTCTCTCCGATGACTGCTTCTCGAGATAATCACGAAAAACTGAAAAAACGAGCTAACCTAACCTAACCTAACCTAACCTAACCTAACTTAAACCTAACCTAACCTAACCCTCTTTTGTGGAGGAGGAGGATTATAATAGGGGTCCCGCCTGGACACTTAAAAACCGAGATTCATAAAACGGAAGGGCCGGATGTGGCAGTTTATTGGGCAACCGAAAGTACTTAATCTAAGGAACATATAACGAGCTAACCTAACCTAACCTAACCTAACCTAACCTAACCTAACCTAACCTAACCTAACTTAAACCTAACCTAACCTAACCCTCTTTTGTGGAGGAGGAGGATTATAATAGGGGTCCCGCCTGGACACTTAAAAACCGAGATTCATAAAACGGAAGGGCCGGATGTGGCAGTTTATTGGGCAACCGAAAGTACTTAATCTAAGGAACATATTTGTTTTTATATAGTAAATTTTGGCACCATCGGAGAGAGCTCATCGTCGCGAATCAGCCGAGGGGTCGCGATCCCGAATCCGCGAATACTGGAATCCACAGGACCAAACACTACATTGGTGAAACATAATCATCACTTTCATCATCTTTTTTTATATTGATGCCTGCTCATCTTTCGGCTCCAGCGGGTGCGCCCTTACGAGACGCGTCTTTTGACGTATCGTGCTCTTCTCTCCGATGACTGCTTCTCGAGATAATCACGAAAAACTGAAAAAACGAGCTAACCTAACCTAACCTAACCTAACCTAACCTAACTTAAACCTAACCTAACCTAACCCTCTTTTGTGGAGGAGGAGGATTATAATAGGGGTCCCGCCTGGACACTTAAAAACCGAGATTCATAAAACGGAAGGGCCGGATGTGGCAGTTTATTGGGCAACCGAAAGTACTTAATCTAAGGAACATATTTGTTTTTATATAGTAAATTTTGGCACCATCGGAGAGAGCTCATCGTCGCGAATCAGCCGAGGGGTCGCGATCCCGAATCCGCGAATACTGGAATCCACAGGACCAAACACTACATTGGTGAAACATAATCATCACTTTCATCATCTTTTTTTATATTGATGCCTGCTCATCTTTCGGCTCCAGCGGGTGCGCCCTTACGAGACGCGTCTTTTGACGTATCGTGCTCTTCTCTCCGATGACTGCTTCTCGAGATAATCACGAAAAACTGAAAAAACGAGCTAACCTAACCTAACCTAACCTAACCTAACCTAACTTAAACCTAACCTAACCTAACCCTCTTTTGTGGAGGAGGAGGATTATAATAGGGGTCCCGCCTGGACACTTAAAAACCGAGATTCATAAAACGGAAGGGCCGGATGTGGCAGTTTATTGGGCAACCGAAAGTACTTAATCTAAGGAACATATTTGTTTTTATATAGTAAATTTTGGCACCATCGGAGAGAGCTCATCGTCGCGAATCAGCCGAGGGGTCGCGATCCCGAATCCGCGAATACTGGAATCCACAGGACCAAACACTACATTGGTGAAACATAATCATCACTTTCATCATCTTTTTTTATATTGATGCCTGCTCATCTTTCGGCTCCAGCGGGTGCGCCCTTACGAGACGCGTCTTTTGACGTATCGTGCTCTTCTCTCCGATGACTGCTTCTCGAGATAATCACGAAAAACTGAAAAAACGAGCTAACCTAACCTAACCTAACCTAACCTAACCTAACTTAAACCTAACCTAACCTAACCCTCTTTTGTGGAGGAGGAGGATTATAATAGGGGTCCCGCCTGGACACTTAAAAACCGAGATTCATAAAACGGAAGGGCCGGATGTGGCAGTTTATTGGGCAACCGAAAGTACTTAATCTAAGGAACATATAACGAGCTAACCTAACCTAACCTAACCTAACCTAACCTAACCTAACCTAACCTAACCTAACTTAAACCTAACCTAACCTAACCCTCTTTTGTGGAGGAGGAGGATTATAATAGGGGTCCCGCCTGGACACTTAAAAACCGAGATTCATAAAACGGAAGGGCCGGATGTGGCAGTTTATTGGGCAACCGAAAGTACTTAATCTAAGGAACATATTTGTTTTTATATAGTAAATTTTGGCACCATCGGAGAGAGCTCATCGTCGCGAATCAGCCGAGGGGTCGCGATCCCGAATCCGCGAATACTGGAATCCACAGGACCAAACACTACATTGGTGAAACATAATCATCACTTTCATCATCTTTTTTTATATTGATGCCTGCTCATCTTTCGGCTCCAGCGGGTGCGCCCTTACGAGACGCGTCTTTTGACGTATCGTGCTCTTCTCTCCGATGACTGCTTCTCGAGATAATCACGAAAAACTGAAAAAACGAGCTAACCTAACCTAACCTAACCTAACCTAACCTAACTTAAACCTAACCTAACCTAACCCTCTTTTGTGGAGGAGGAGGATTATAATAGGGGTCCCGCCTGGACACTTAAAAACCGAGATTCATAAAACGGAAGGGCCGGATGTGGCAGTTTATTGGGCAACCGAAAGTACTTAATCTAAGGAACATATTTGTTTTTATATAGTAAATTTTGGCACCATCGGAGAGAGCTCATCGTCGCGAATCAGCCGAGGGGTCGCGATCCCGAATCCGCGAATACTGGAATCCACAGGACCAAACACTACATTGGTGAAACATAATCATCACTTTCATCATCTTTTTTTATATTGATGCCTGCTCATCTTTCGGCTCCAGCGGGTGCGCCCTTACGAGACGCGTCTTTTGACGTATCGTGCTCTTCTCTCCGATGACTGCTTCTCGAGATAATCACGAAAAACTGAAAAAACGAGCTAACCTAACCTAACCTAACCTAACCTAACCTAACTTAAACCTAACCTAACCTAACCCTCTTTTGTGGAGGAGGAGGATTATAATAGGGGTCCCGCCTGGACACTTAAAAACCGAGATTCATAAAACGGAAGGGCCGGATGTGGCAGTTTATTGGGCAACCGAAAGTACTTAATCTAAGGAACATATTTGTTTTTATATAGTAAATTTTGGCACCATCGGAGAGAGCTCATCGTCGCGAATCAGCCGAGGGGTCGCGATCCCGAATCCGCGAATACTGGAATCCACAGGACCAAACACTACATTGGTGAAACATAATCATCACTTTCATCATCTTTTTTTATATTGATGCCTGCTCATCTTTCGGCTCCAGCGGGTGCGCCCTTACGAGACGCGTCTTTTGACGTATCGTGCTCTTCTCTCCGATGACTGCTTCTCGAGATAATCACGAAAAACTGAAAAAACGAGCTAACCTAACCTAACCTAACCTAACCTAACCTAACTTAAACCTAACCTAACCTAACCCTCTTTTGTGGAGGAGGAGGATTATAATAGGGGTCCCGCCTGGACACTTAAAAACCGAGATTCATAAAACGGAAGGGCCGGATGTGGCAGTTTATTGGGCAACCGAAAGTACTTAATCTAAGGAACATATAACGAGCTAACCTAACCTAACCTAACCTAACCTAACCTAACCTAACCTAACCTAACCTAACTTAAACCTAACCTAACCTAACCCTCTTTTGTGGAGGAGGAGGATTATAATAGGGGTCCCGCCTGGACACTTAAAAACCGAGATTCATAAAACGGAAGGGCCGGATGTGGCAGTTTATTGGGCAACCGAAAGTACTTAATCTAAGGAACATATTTGTTTTTATATAGTAAATTTTGGCACCATCGGAGAGAGCTCATCGTCGCGAATCAGCCGAGGGGTCGCGATCCCGAATCCGCGAATACTGGAATCCACAGGACCAAACACTACATTGGTGAAACATAATCATCACTTTCATCATCTTTTTTTATATTGATGCCTGCTCATCTTTCGGCTCCAGCGGGTGCGCCCTTACGAGACGCGTCTTTTGACGTATCGTGCTCTTCTCTCCGATGACTGCTTCTCGAGATAATCACGAAAAACTGAAAAAACGAGCTAACCTAACCTAACCTAACCTAACCTAACCTAACTTAAACCTAACCTAACCTAACCCTCTTTTGTGGAGGAGGAGGATTATAATAGGGGTCCCGCCTGGACACTTAAAAACCGAGATTCATAAAACGGAAGGGCCGGATGTGGCAGTTTATTGGGCAACCGAAAGTACTTAATCTAAGGAACATATTTGTTTTTATATAGTAAATTTTGGCACCATCGGAGAGAGCTCATCGTCGCGAATCAGCCGAGGGGTCGCGATCCCGAATCCGCGAATACTGGAATCCACAGGACCAAACACTACATTGGTGAAACATAATCATCACTTTCATCATCTTTTTTTATATTGATGCCTGCTCATCTTTCGGCTCCAGCGGGTGCGCCCTTACGAGACGCGTCTTTTGACGTATCGTGCTCTTCTCTCCGATGACTGCTTCTCGAGATAATCACGAAAAACTGAAAAAACGAGCTAACCTAACCTAACCTAACCTAACCTAACCTAACTTAAACCTAACCTAACCTAACCCTCTTTTGTGGAGGAGGAGGATTATAATAGGGGTCCCGCCTGGACACTTAAAAACCGAGATTCATAAAACGGAAGGGCCGGATGTGGCAGTTTATTGGGCAACCGAAAGTACTTAATCTAAGGAACATATTTGTTTTTATATAGTAAATTTTGGCACCATCGGAGAGAGCTCATCGTCGCGAATCAGCCGAGGGGTCGCGATCCCGAATCCGCGAATACTGGAATCCACAGGACCAAACACTACATTGGTGAAACATAATCATCACTTTCATCATCTTTTTTTATATTGATGCCTGCTCATCTTTCGGCTCCAGCGGGTGCGCCCTTACGAGACGCGTCTTTTGACGTATCGTGCTCTTCTCTCCGATGACTGCTTCTCGAGATAATCACGAAAAACTGAAAAAACGAGCTAACCTAACCTAACCTAACCTAACCTAACCTAACTTAAACCTAACCTAACCTAACCCTCTTTTGTGGAGGAGGAGGATTATAATAGGGGTCCCGCCTGGACACTTAAAAACCGAGATTCATAAAACGGAAGGGCCGGATGTGGCAGTTTATTGGGCAACCGAAAGTACTTAATCTAAGGAACATATAACGAGCTAACCTAACCTAACCTAACCTAACCTAACCTAACCTAACCTAACCTAACCTAACTTAAACCTAACCTAACCTAACCCTCTTTTGTGGAGGAGGAGGATTATAATAGGGGTCCCGCCTGGACACTTAAAAACCGAGATTCATAAAACGGAAGGGCCGGATGTGGCAGTTTATTGGGCAACCGAAAGTACTTAATCTAAGGAACATATTTGTTTTTATATAGTAAATTTTGGCACCATCGGAGAGAGCTCATCGTCGCGAATCAGCCGAGGGGTCGCGATCCCGAATCCGCGAATACTGGAATCCACAGGACCAAACACTACATTGGTGAAACATAATCATCACTTTCATCATCTTTTTTTATATTGATGCCTGCTCATCTTTCGGCTCCAGCGGGTGCGCCCTTACGAGACGCGTCTTTTGACGTATCGTGCTCTTCTCTCCGATGACTGCTTCTCGAGATAATCACGAAAAACTGAAAAAACGAGCTAACCTAACCTAACCTAACCTAACCTAACCTAACTTAAACCTAACCTAACCTAACCCTCTTTTGTGGAGGAGGAGGATTATAATAGGGGTCCCGCCTGGACACTTAAAAACCGAGATTCATAAAACGGAAGGGCCGGATGTGGCAGTTTATTGGGCAACCGAAAGTACTTAATCTAAGGAACATATTTGTTTTTATATAGTAAATTTTGGCACCATCGGAGAGAGCTCATCGTCGCGAATCAGCCGAGGGGTCGCGATCCCGAATCCGCGAATACTGGAATCCACAGGACCAAACACTACATTGGTGAAACATAATCATCACTTTCATCATCTTTTTTTATATTGATGCCTGCTCATCTTTCGGCTCCAGCGGGTGCGCCCTTACGAGACGCGTCTTTTGACGTATCGTGCTCTTCTCTCCGATGACTGCTTCTCGAGATAATCACGAAAAACTGAAAAAACGAGCTAACCTAACCTAACCTAACCTAACCTAACCTAACTTAAACCTAACCTAACCTAACCCTCTTTTGTGGAGGAGGAGGATTATAATAGGGGTCCCGCCTGGACACTTAAAAACCGAGATTCATAAAACGGAAGGGCCGGATGTGGCAGTTTATTGGGCAACCGAAAGTACTTAATCTAAGGAACATATTTGTTTTTATATAGTAAATTTTGGCACCATCGGAGAGAGCTCATCGTCGCGAATCAGCCGAGGGGTCGCGATCCCGAATCCGCGAATACTGGAATCCACAGGACCAAACACTACATTGGTGAAACATAATCATCACTTTCATCATCTTTTTTTATATTGATGCCTGCTCATCTTTCGGCTCCAGCGGGTGCGCCCTTACGAGACGCGTCTTTTGACGTATCGTGCTCTTCTCTCCGATGACTGCTTCTCGAGATAATCACGAAAAACTGAAAAAACGAGCTAACCTAACCTAACCTAACCTAACCTAACCTAACTTAAACCTAACCTAACCTAACCCTCTTTTGTGGAGGAGGAGGATTATAATAGGGGTCCCGCCTGGACACTTAAAAACCGAGATTCATAAAACGGAAGGGCCGGATGTGGCAGTTTATTGGGCAACCGAAAGTACTTAATCTAAGGAACATATTTGTTTTTATATAGTAAATTTTGGCACCATCGGAGAGAGCTCATCGTCGCGAATCAGCCGAGGGGTCGCGATCCCGAATCCGCGAATACTGGAATCCACAGGACCAAACACTACATTGGTGAAACATAATCATCACTTTCATCATCTTTTTTTATATTGATGCCTGCTCATCTTTCGGCTCCAGCGGGTGCGCCCTTACGAGACGCGTCTTTTGACGTATCGTGCTCTTCTCTCCGATGACTGCTTCTCGAGATAATCACGAAAAACTGAAAAAACGAGCTAACCTAACCTAACCTAACCTAACCTAACCTAACTTAAACCTAACCTAACCTAACCCTCTTTTGTGGAGGAGGAGGATTATAATAGGGGTCCCGCCTGGACACTTAAAAACCGAGATTCATAAAACGGAAGGGCCGGATGTGGCAGTTTATTGGGCAACCGAAAGTACTTAATCTAAGGAACATATTTGTTTTTATATAGTAAATTTTGGCACCATCGGAGAGAGCTCATCGTCGCGAATCAGCCGAGGGGTCGCGATCCCGAATCCGCGAATACTGGAATCCACAGGACCAAACACTACATTGGTGAAACATAATCATCACTTTCATCATCTTTTTTTATATTGATGCCTGCTCATCTTTCGGCTCCAGCGGGTGCGCCCTTACGAGACGCGTCTTTTGACGTATCGTGCTCTTCTCTCCGATGACTGCTTCTCGAGATAATCACGAAAAACTGAAAAAACGAGCTAACCTAACCTAACCTAACCTAACCTAACCTAACTTAAACCTAACCTAACCTAACCCTCTTTTGTGGAGGAGGAGGATTATAATAGGGGTCCCGCCTGGACACTTAAAAACCGAGATTCATAAAACGGAAGGGCCGGATGTGGCAGTTTATTGGGCAACCGAAAGTACTTAATCTAAGGAACATATAACGAGCTAACCTAACCTAACCTAACCTAACCTAACCTAACCTAACCTAACCTAACCTAACTTAAACCTAACCTAACCTAACCCTCTTTTGTGGAGGAGGAGGATTATAATAGGGGTCCCGCCTGGACACTTAAAAACCGAGATTCATAAAACGGAAGGGCCGGATGTGGCAGTTTATTGGGCAACCGAAAGTACTTAATCTAAGGAACATATTTGTTTTTATATAGTAAATTTTGGCACCATCGGAGAGAGCTCATCGTCGCGAATCAGCCGAGGGGTCGCGATCCCGAATCCGCGAATACTGGAATCCACAGGACCAAACACTACATTGGTGAAACATAATCATCACTTTCATCATCTTTTTTTATATTGATGCCTGCTCATCTTTCGGCTCCAGCGGGTGCGCCCTTACGAGACGCGTCTTTTGACGTATCGTGCTCTTCTCTCCGATGACTGCTTCTCGAGATAATCACGAAAAACTGAAAAAACGAGCTAACCTAACCTAACCTAACCTAACCTAACCTAACTTAAACCTAACCTAACCTAACCCTCTTTTGTGGAGGAGGAGGATTATAATAGGGGTCCCGCCTGGACACTTAAAAACCGAGATTCATAAAACGGAAGGGCCGGATGTGGCAGTTTATTGGGCAACCGAAAGTACTTAATCTAAGGAACATATTTGTTTTTATATAGTAAATTTTGGCACCATCGGAGAGAGCTCATCGTCGCGAATCAGCCGAGGGGTCGCGATCCCGAATCCGCGAATACTGGAATCCACAGGACCAAACACTACATTGGTGAAACATAATCATCACTTTCATCATCTTTTTTTATATTGATGCCTGCTCATCTTTCGGCTCCAGCGGGTGCGCCCTTACGAGACGCGTCTTTTGACGTATCGTGCTCTTCTCTCCGATGACTGCTTCTCGAGATAATCACGAAAAACTGAAAAAACGAGCTAACCTAACCTAACCTAACCTAACCTAACCTAACTTAAACCTAACCTAACCTAACCCTCTTTTGTGGAGGAGGAGGATTATAATAGGGGTCCCGCCTGGACACTTAAAAACCGAGATTCATAAAACGGAAGGGCCGGATGTGGCAGTTTATTGGGCAACCGAAAGTACTTAATCTAAGGAACATATTTGTTTTTATATAGTAAATTTTGGCACCATCGGAGAGAGCTCATCGTCGCGAATCAGCCGAGGGGTCGCGATCCCGAATCCGCGAATACTGGAATCCACAGGACCAAACACTACATTGGTGAAACATAATCATCACTTTCATCATCTTTTTTTATATTGATGCCTGCTCATCTTTCGGCTCCAGCGGGTGCGCCCTTACGAGACGCGTCTTTTGACGTATCGTGCTCTTCTCTCCGATGACTGCTTCTCGAGATAATCACGAAAAACTGAAAAAACGAGCTAACCTAACCTAACCTAACCTAACCTAACCTAACTTAAACCTAACCTAACCTAACCCTCTTTTGTGGAGGAGGAGGATTATAATAGGGGTCCCGCCTGGACACTTAAAAACCGAGATTCATAAAACGGAAGGGCCGGATGTGGCAGTTTATTGGGCAACCGAAAGTACTTAATCTAAGGAACATATTTGTTTTTATATAGTAAATTTTGGCACCATCGGAGAGAGCTCATCGTCGCGAATCAGCCGAGGGGTCGCGATCCCGAATCCGCGAATACTGGAATCCACAGGACCAAACACTACATTGGTGAAACATAATCATCACTTTCATCATCTTTTTTTATATTGATGCCTGCTCATCTTTCAGCTCCAGCGGGTGCGCCCTTACGAGACGCGTCTTTTGACGTATCGTGCTCTTCTCTCCGATGACTGCTTCTCGAGATAATCACGAAAAACTGAAAAAACGAGCTAACCTAACCTAACCTAACCTAACCTAACCTAACTTAAACCTAACCTAACCTAACCCTCTTTTGTGGAGGAGGAGGATTATAATAGGGGTCCCGCCTGGACACTTAAAAACCGAGATTCATAAAACGGAAGGGCCGGATGTGGCAGTTTATTGGGCAACCGAAAGTACTTAATCTAAGGAACATATTTGTTTTTATATAGTAAATTTTGGCACCATCGGAGAGAGCTCATCGTCGCGAATCAGCCGAGGGGTCGCGATCCCGAATCCGCGAATACTGGAATCCACAGGACCAAACACTACATTGGTGAAACATAATCATCACTTTCATCATCTTTTTTTATATTGATGCCTGCTCATCTTTCGGCTCCAGCGGGTGCGCCCTTACGAGACGCGTCTTTTGACGTATCGTGCTCTTCTCTCCGATGACTGCTTCTCGAGATAATCACGAAAAACTGAAAAAACGAGCTAACCTAACCTAACCTAACCTAACCTAACCTAACTTAAACCTAACCTAACCTAACCCTCTTTTGTGGAGGAGGAGGATTATAATAGGGGTCCCGCCTGGACACTTAAAAACCGAGATTCATAAAACGGAAGGGCCGGATGTGGCAGTTTATTGGGCAACCGAAAGTACTTAATCTAAGGAACATATTTGTTTTTATATAGTAAATTTTGGCACCATCGGAGAGAGCTCATCGTCGCGAATCAGCCGAGGGGTCGCGATCCCGAATCCGCGAATACTGGAATCCACAGGACCAAACACTACATTGGTGAAACATAATCATCACTTTCATCATCTTTTTTTATATTGATGCCTGCTCATCTTTCGGCTCCAGCGGGTGCGCCCTTACGAGACGCGTCTTTTGACGTATCGTGCTCTTCTCTCCGATGACTGCTTCTCGAGATAATCACGAAAAACTGAAAAAACGAGCTAACCTAACCTAACCTAACCTAACCTAACCTAACTTAAACCTAACCTAACCTAACCCTCTTTTGTGGAGGAGGAGGATTATAATAGGGGTCCCGCCTGGACACTTAAAAACCGAGATTCATAAAACGGAAGGGCCGGATGTGGCAGTTTATTGGGCAACCGAAAGTACTTAATCTAAGGAACATATAACGAGCTAACCTAACCTAACCTAACCTAACCTAACCTAACCTAACCTAACCTAACCTAACTTAAACCTAACCTAACCTAACCCTCTTTTGTGGAGGAGGAGGATTATAATAGGGGTCCCGCCTGGACACTTAAAAACCGAGATTCATAAAACGGAAGGGCCGGATGTGGCAGTTTATTGGGCAACCGAAAGTACTTAATCTAAGGAACATATTTGTTTTTATATAGTAAATTTTGGCACCATCGGAGAGAGCTCATCGTCGCGAATCAGCCGAGGGGTCGCGATCCCGAATCCGCGAATACTGGAATCCACAGGACCAAACACTACATTGGTGAAACATAATCATCACTTTCATCATCTTTTTTTATATTGATGCCTGCTCATCTTTCGGCTCCAGCGGGTGCGCCCTTACGAGACGCGTCTTTTGACGTATCGTGCTCTTCTCTCCGATGACTGCTTCTCGAGATAATCACGAAAAACTGAAAAAACGAGCTAACCTAACCTAACCTAACCTAACCTAACCTAACTTAAACCTAACCTAACCTAACCCTCTTTTGTGGAGGAGGAGGATTATAATAGGGGTCCCGCCTGGACACTTAAAAACCGAGATTCATAAAACGGAAGGGCCGGATGTGGCAGTTTATTGGGCAACCGAAAGTACTTAATCTAAGGAACATATTTGTTTTTATATAGTAAATTTTGGCACCATCGGAGAGAGCTCATCGTCGCGAATCAGCCGAGGGGTCGCGATCCCGAATCCGCGAATACTGGAATCCACAGGACCAAACACTACATTGGTGAAACATAATCATCACTTTCATCATCTTTTTTTATATTGATGCCTGCTCATCTTTCGGCTCCAGCGGGTGCGCCCTTACGAGACGCGTCTTTTGACGTATCGTGCTCTTCTCTCCGATGACTGCTTCTCGAGATAATCACGAAAAACTGAAAAAACGAGCTAACCTAACCTAACCTAACCTAACCTAACCTAACTTAAACCTAACCTAACCTAACCCTCTTTTGTGGAGGAGGAGGATTATAATAGGGGTCCCGCCTGGACACTTAAAAACCGAGATTCATAAAACGGAAGGGCCGGATGTGGCAGTTTATTGGGCAACCGAAAGTACTTAATCTAAGGAACATATTTGTTTTTATATAGTAAATTTTGGCACCATCGGAGAGAGCTCATCGTCGCGAATCAGCCGAGGGGTCGCGATCCCGAATCCGCGAATACTGGAATCCACAGGACCAAACACTACATTGGTGAAACATAATCATCACTTTCATCATCTTTTTTTATATTGATGCCTGCTCATCTTTCGGCTCCAGCGGGTGCGCCCTTACGAGACGCGTCTTTTGACGTATCGTGCTCTTCTCTCCGATGACTGCTTCTCGAGATAATCACGAAAAACTGAAAAAACGAGCTAACCTAACCTAACCTAACCTAACCTAACCTAACTTAAACCTAACCTAACCTAACCCTCTTTTGTGGAGGAGGAGGATTATAATAGGGGTCCCGCCTGGACACTTAAAAACCGAGATTCATAAAACGGAAGGGCCGGATGTGGCAGTTTATTGGGCAACCGAAAGTACTTAATCTAAGGAACATATTTGTTTTTATATAGTAAATTTTGGCACCATCGGAGAGAGCTCATCGTCGCGAATCAGCCGAGGGGTCGCGATCCCGAATCCGCGAATACTGGAATCCACAGGACCAAACACTACATTGGTGAAACATAATCATCACTTTCATCATCTTTTTTTATATTGATGCCTGCTCATCTTTCGGCTCCAGCGGGTGCGCCCTTACGAGACGCGTCTTTTGACGTATCGTGCTCTTCTCTCCGATGACTGCTTCTCGAGATAATCACGAAAAACTGAAAAAACGAGCTAACCTAACCTAACCTAACCTAACCTAACCTAACTTAAACCTAACCTAACCTAACCCTCTTTTGTGGAGGAGGAGGATTATAATAGGGGTCCCGCCTGGACACTTAAAAACCGAGATTCATAAAACGGAAGGGCCGGATGTGGCAGTTTATTGGGCAACCGAAAGTACTTAATCTAAGGAACATATAACGAGCTAACCTAACCTAACCTAACCTAACCTAACCTAACCTAACCTAACCTAACCTAACTTAAACCTAACCTAACCTAACCCTCTTTTGTGGAGGAGGAGGATTATAATAGGGGTCCCGCCTGGACACTTAAAAACCGAGATTCATAAAACGGAAGGGCCGGATGTGGCAGTTTATTGGGCAACCGAAAGTACTTAATCTAAGGAACATATTTGTTTTTATATAGTAAATTTTGGCACCATCGGAGAGAGCTCATCGTCGCGAATCAGCCGAGGGGTCGCGATCCCGAATCCGCGAATACTGGAATCCACAGGACCAAACACTACATTGGTGAAACATAATCATCACTTTCATCATCTTTTTTTATATTGATGCCTGCTCATCTTTCGGCTCCAGCGGGTGCGCCCTTACGAGACGCGTCTTTTGACGTATCGTGCTCTTCTCTCCGATGACTGCTTCTCGAGATAATCACGAAAAACTGAAAAAACGAGCTAACCTAACCTAACCTAACCTAACCTAACCTAACTTAAACCTAACCTAACCTAACCCTCTTTTGTGGAGGAGGAGGATTATAATAGGGGTCCCGCCTGGACACTTAAAAACCGAGATTCATAAAACGGAAGGGCCGGATGTGGCAGTTTATTGGGCAACCGAAAGTACTTAATCTAAGGAACATATTTGTTTTTATATAGTAAATTTTGGCACCATCGGAGAGAGCTCATCGTCGCGAATCAGCCGAGGGGTCGCGATCCCGAATCCGCGAATACTGGAATCCACAGGACCAAACACTACATTGGTGAAACATAATCATCACTTTCATCATCTTTTTTTATATTGATGCCTGCTCATCTTTCGGCTCCAGCGGGTGCGCCCTTACGAGACGCGTCTTTTGACGTATCGTGCTCTTCTCTCCGATGACTGCTTCTCGAGATAATCACGAAAAACTGAAAAAACGAGCTAACCTAACCTAACCTAACCTAACCTAACCTAACTTAAACCTAACCTAACCTAACCCTCTTTTGTGGAGGAGGAGGATTATAATAGGGGTCCCGCCTGGACACTTAAAAACCGAGATTCATAAAACGGAAGGGCCGGATGTGGCAGTTTATTGGGCAACCGAAAGTACTTAATCTAAGGAACATATTTGTTTTTATATAGTAAATTTTGGCACCATCGGAGAGAGCTCATCGTCGCGAATCAGCCGAGGGGTCGCGATCCCGAATCCGCGAATACTGGAATCCACAGGACCAAACACTACATTGGTGAAACATAATCATCACTTTCATCATCTTTTTTTATATTGATGCCTGCTCATCTTTCGGCTCCAGCGGGTGCGCCCTTACGAGACGCGTCTTTTGACGTATCGTGCTCTTCTCTCCGATGACTGCTTCTCGAGATAATCACGAAAAACTGAAAAAACGAGCTAACCTAACCTAACCTAACCTAACCTAACCTAACTTAAACCTAACCTAACCTAACCCTCTTTTGTGGAGGAGGAGGATTATAATAGGGGTCCCGCCTGGACACTTAAAAACCGAGATTCATAAAACGGAAGTGCCGGATGTGGCAGTTTATTGGGCAACCGAAAGTACTTAATCTAAGGAACATATTTGTTTTTATATAGTAAATTTTGGCACCATCGGAGAGAGCTCATCGTCGCGAATCAGCCGAGGGGTCGCGATCCCGAATCCGCGAATACTGGAATCCACAGGACCAAACACTACATTGGTGAAACATAATCATCACTTTCATCATCTTTTTTTATATTGATGCCTGCTCATCTTTCAGCTCCAGCGGGTGCGCCCTTACGAGACGCGTCTTTTGACGTATCGTGCTCTTCTCTCCGATGACTGCTTCTCGAGATAATCACGAAAAACTGAAAAAACGAGCTAACCTAACCTAACCTAACCTAACCTAACCTAACTTAAACCTAACCTAACCTAACCCTCTTTTGTGGAGGAGGAGGATTATAATAGGGGTCCCGCCTGGACACTTAAAAACCGAGATTCATAAAACGGAAGGGCCGGATGTGGCAGTTTATTGGGCAACCGAAAGTACTTAATCTAAGGAACATATAACGAGCTAACCTAACCTAACCTAACCTAACCTAACCTAACCTAACCTAACCTAACCTAACTTAAACCTAACCTAACCTAACCCTCTTTTGTGGAGGAGGAGGATTATAATAGGGGTCCCGCCTGGACACTTAAAAACCGAGATTCATAAAACGGAAGGCCGGATGTGGCAGTTTATTGGGCAACCGAAAGTACTTAATCTAAGGAACATATTTGTTTTTATATAGTAAATTTTGGCACCATCGGAGAGAGCTCATCGTCGCGAATCAGCCGAGGGGTCGCGATCCCGAATCCGCGAATACTGGAATCCACAGGACCAAACACTACATTGGTGAAACATAATCATCACTTTCATCATCTTTTTTTATATTGATGCCTGCTCATCTTTCGGCTCCAGCGGGTGCGCCCTTACGAGACGCGTCTTTTGACGTATCGTGCTCTTCTCTCCGATGACTGCTTCTCGAGATAATCACGAAAAACTGAAAAAACGAGCTAACCTAACCTAACCTAACCTAACCTAACCTAACTTAAACCTAACCTAACCTAACCCTCTTTTGTGGAGGAGGAGGATTATAATAGGGGTCCCGCCTGGACACTTAAAAACCGAGATTCATAAAACGGAAGGGCCGGATGTGGCAGTTTATTGGGCAACCGAAAGTACTTAATCTAAGGAACATATTTGTTTTTATATAGTAAATTTTGGCACCATCGGAGAGAGCTCATCGTCGCGAATCAGCCGAGGGGTCGCGATCCCGAATCCGCGAATACTGGAATCCACAGGACCAAACACTACATTGGTGAAACATAATCATCACTTTCATCATCTTTTTTTATATTGATGCCTGCTCATCTTTCGGCTCCAGCGGGTGCGCCCTTACGAGACGCGTCTTTTGACGTATCGTGCTCTTCTCTCCGATGACTGCTTCTCGAGATAATCACGAAAAACTGAAAAAACGAGCTAACCTAACCTAACCTAACCTAACCTAACCTAACTTAAACCTAACCTAACCTAACCCTCTTTTGTGGAGGAGGAGGATTATAATAGGGGTCCCGCCTGGACACTTAAAAACCGAGATTCATAAAACGGAAGGGCCGGATGTGGCAGTTTATTGGGCAACCGAAAGTACTTAATCTAAGGAACATATTTGTTTTTATATAGTAAATTTTGGCACCATCGGAGAGAGCTCATCGTCGCGAATCAGCCGAGGGGTCGCGATCCCGAATCCGCGAATACTGGAATCCACAGGACCAAACACTACATTGGTGAAACATAATCATCACTTTCATCATCTTTTTTTATATTGATGCCTGCTCATCTTTCGGCTCCAGCGGGTGCGCCCTTACGAGACGCGTCTTTTGACGTATCGTGCTCTTCTCTCCGATGACTGCTTCTCGAGATAATCACGAAAAACTGAAAAAACGAGCTAACCTAACCTAACCTAACCTAACCTAACTTAAACCTAACCTAACCTAACCCTCTTTTGTGGAGGAGGAGGATTATAATAGGGGTCCCGCCTGGACACTTAAAAACCGAGATTCATAAAACGGAAGTGCCGGATGTGGCAGTTTATTGGGCAACCGAAAGTACTTAATCTAAGGAACATATTTGTTTTTATATAGTAAATTTTGGCACCATCGGAGAGAGCTCATCGTCGCGAATCAGCCGAGGGGTCGCGATCCCGAATCCGCGAATACTGGAATCCACAGGACCAAACACTACATTGGTGAAACATAATCATCACTTTCATCATCTTTTTTTATATTGATGCCTGCTCATCTTTCGGCTCCAGCGGGTGCGCCCTTACGAGACGCGTCTTTTGACGTATCGTGCTCTTCTCTCCGATGACTGCTTCTCGAGATAATCACGAAAAACTGAAAAAACGAGCTAACCTAACCTAACCTAACCTAACCTAACCTAACTTAAACCTAACCTAACCTAACCCTCTTTTGTGGAGGAGGAGGATTATAATAGGGGTCCCGCCTGGACACTTAAAAACCGAGATTCATAAAACGGAAGGGCCGGATGTGGCAGTTTATTGGGCAACCGAAAGTACTTAATCTAAGGAACATATTTGTTTTTATATAGTAAATTTTGGCACCATCGGAGAGAGCTCATCGTCGCGAATCAGCCGAGGGGTCGCGATCCCGAATCCGCGAATACTGGAATCCACAGGACCAAACACTACATTGGTGAAACATAATCATCACTTTCATCATCTTTTTTTATATTGATGCCTGCTCATCTTTCGGCTCCAGCGGGTGCGCCCTTACGAGACGCGTCTTTTGACGTATCGTGCTCTTCTCTCCGATGACTGCTTCTCGAGATAATCACGAAAAACTGAAAAAACGAGCTAACCTAACCTAACCTAACCTAACCTAACCTAACTTAAACCTAACCTAACCTAACCCTCTTTTGTGGAGGAGGAGGATTATAATAGGGGTCCCGCCTGGACACTTAAAAACCGAGATTCATAAAACGGAAGGGCCGGATGTGGCAGTTTATTGGGCAACCGAAAGTACTTAATCTAAGGAACATATTTGTTTTTATATAGTAAATTTTGGCACCATCGGAGAGAGCTCATCGTCGCGAATCAGCCGAGGGGTCGCGATCCCGAATCCGCGAATACTGGAATCCACAGGACCAAACACTACATTGGTGAAACATAATCATCACTTTCATCATCTTTTTTTATATTGATGCCTGCTCATCTTTCGGCTCCAGCGGGTGCGCCCTTACGAGACGCGTCTTTTGACGTATCGTGCTCTTCTCTCCGATGACTGCTTCTCGAGATAATCACGAAAAACTGAAAAAACGAGCTAACCTAACCTAACCTAACCTAACCTAACCTAACTTAAACCTAACCTAACCTAACCCTCTTTTGTGGAGGAGGAGGATTATAATAGGGGTCCCGCCTGGACACTTAAAAACCAAGATTCATAAAACGGAAGTGCCGGATGTGGCAGTTTATTGGGCAACCGAAAGTACTTAATCTAAGGAACATATTTGTTTTTATATAGTAAATTTTGGCACCATCGGAGAGAGCTCATCGTCGCGAATCAGCCGAGGGGTCGCGATCCCGAATCCGCGAATACTGGAATCCACAGGACCAAACACTACATTGGTGAAACATAATCATCACTTTCATCATCTTTTTTTATATTGATGCCTGCTCATCTTTCGGCTCCAGCGGGTGCGCCCTTACGAGACGCGTCTTTTGACGTATCGTGCTCTTCTCTCCGATGACTGCTTCTCGAGATAATCACGAAAAACTGAAAAAACGAGCTAACCTAACCTAACCTAACCTAACCTAACCTAACTTAAACCTAACCTAACCTAACCCTCTTTTGTGGAGGAGGAGGATTATAATAGGGGTCCCGCCTGGACACTTAAAAACCGAGATTCATAAAACGGAAGGGCCGGATGTGGCAGTTTATTGGGCAACCGAAAGTACTTAATCTAAGGAACATATTTGTTTTTATATAGTAAATTTTGGCACCATCGGAGAGAGCTCATCGTCGCGAATCAGCCGAGGGGTCGCGATCCCGAATCCGCGAATACTGGAATCCACAGGACCAAACACTACATTGGTGAAACATAATCATCACTTTCATCATCTTTTTTTATATTGATGCCTGCTCATCTTTCGGCTCCAGCGGGTGCGCCCTTACGAGACGCGTCTTTTGACGTATCGTGCTCTTCTCTCCGATGACTGCTTCTCGAGATAATCACGAAAAACTGAAAAAACGAGCTAACCTAACCTAACCTAACCTAACCTAACCTAACTTAAACCTAACCTAACCTAACCCTCTTTTGTGGAGGAGGAGGATTATAATAGGGGTCCCGCCTGGACACTTAAAAACCGAGATTCATAAAACGGAAGTGCCGGATGTGGCAGTTTATTGGGCAACCGAAAGTACTTAATCTAAGGAACATATTTGTTTTTATATAGTAAATTTTGGCACCATCGGAGAGAGCTCATCGTCGCGAATCAGCCGAGGGGTCGCGATCCCGAATCCGCGAATACTGGAATCCACAGGACCAAACACTACATTGGTGAAACATAATCATCACTTTCATCATCTTTTTTTATATTGATGCCTGCTCATCTTTCAGCTCCAGCGGGTGCGCCCTTACGAGACGCGTCTTTTGACGTATCGTGCTCTTCTCTCCGATGACTGCTTCTCGAGATAATCACGAAAAACTGAAAAAACGAGCTAACCTAACCTAACCTAACCTAACCTAACCTAACTTAAACCTAACCTAACCTAACCCTCTTTTGTGGAGGAGGAGGATTATAATAGGGGTCCCGCCTGGACACTTAAAAACCGAGATTCATAAAACGGAAGGGCCGGATGTGGCAGTTTATTGGGCAACCGAAAGTACTTAATCTAAGGAACATATTTGTTTTTATATAGTAAATTTTGGCACCATCGGAGAGAGCTCATCGTCGCGAATCAGCCGAGGGGTCGCGATCCCGAATCCGCGAATACTGGAATCCACAGGACCAAACACTACATTGGTGAAACATAATCATCACTTTCATCATCTTTTTTTATATTGATGCCTGCTCATCTTTCGGCTCCAGCGGGTGCGCCCTTACGAGACGCGTCTTTTGACGTATCGTGCTCTTCTCTCCGATGACTGCTTCTCGAGATAATCACGAAAAACTGAAAAAACGAGCTAACCTAACCTAACCTAACCTAACCTAACCTAACTTAAACCTAACCTAACCTAACCCTCTTTTGTGGAGGAGGAGGATTATAATAGGGGTCCCGCCTGGACACTTAAAAACCGAGATTCATAAAACGGAAGGGCCGGATGTGGCAGTTTATTGGGCAACCGAAAGTACTTAATCTAAGGAACATATTTGTTTTTATATAGTAAATTTTGGCACCATCGGAGAGAGCTCATCGTCGCGAATCAGCCGAGGGGTCGCGATCCCGAATCCGCGAATACTGGAATCCACAGGACCAAACACTACATTGGTGAAACATAATCATCACTTTCATCATCTTTTTTTATATTGATGCCTGCTCATCTTTCGGCTCCAGCGGGTGCGCCCTTACGAGACGCGTCTTTTGACGTATCGTGCTCTTCTCTCCGATGACTGCTTCTCGAGATAATCACGAAAAACTGAAAAAACGAGCTAACCTAACCTAACCTAACCTAACCTAACCTAACTTAAACCTAACCTAACCTAACCCTCTTTTGTGGAGGAGGAGGATTATAATAGGGGTCCCGCCTGGACACTTAAAAACCGAGATTCATAAAACGGAAGTGCCGGATGTGGCAGTTTATTGGGCAACCGAAAGTACTTAATCTAAGGAACATATTTGTTTTTATATAGTAAATTTTGGCACCATCGGAGAGAGCTCATCGTCGCGAATCAGCCGAGGGGTCGCGATCCCGAATCCGCGAATACTGGAATCCACAGGACCAAACACTACATTGGTGAAACATAATCATCACTTTCATCATCTTTTTTTATATTGATGCCTGCTCATCTTTCAGCTCCAGCGGGTGCGCCCTTACGAGACGCGTCTTTTGACGTATCGTGCTCTTCTCTCCGATGACTGCTTCTCGAGATAATCACGAAAAACTGAAAAAACGAGCTAACCTAACCTAACCTAACCTAACCTAACCTAACTTAAACCTAACCTAACCTAACCCTCTTTTGTGGAGGAGGAGGATTATAATAGGGGTCCCGCCTGGACACTTAAAAACCGAGATTCATAAAACGGAAGGGCCGGATGTGGCAGTTTATTGGGCAACCGAAAGTACTTAATCTAAGGAACATATTTGTTTTTATATAGTAAATTTTGGCACCATCGGAGAGAGCTCATCGTCGCGAATCAGCCGAGGGGTCGCGATCCCGAATCCGCGAATACTGGAATCCACAGGACCAAACACTACATTGGTGAAACATAATCATCACTTTCATCATCTTTTTTTATATTGATGCCTGCTCATCTTTCGGCTCCAGCGGGTGCGCCCTTACGAGACGCGTCTTTTGACGTATCGTGCTCTTCTCTCCGATGACTGCTTCTCGAGATAATCACGAAAAACTGAAAAAACGAGCTAACCTAACCTAACCTAACCTAACCTAACCTAACTTAAACCTAACCTAACCTAACCCTCTTTTGTGGAGGAGGAGGATTATAATAGGGGTCCCGCCTGGACACTTAAAAACCGAGATTCATAAAACGGAAGTGCCGGATGTGGCAGTTTATTGGGCAACCGAAAGTACTTAATCTAAGGAACATATTTGTTTTTATATAGTAAATTTTGGCACCATCGGAGAGAGCTCATCGTCGCGAATCAGCCGAGGGGTCGCGATCCCGAATCCGCGAATACTGGAATCCACAGGACCAAACACTACATTGGTGAAACATAATCATCACTTTCATCATCTTTTTTTATATTGATGCCTGCTCATCTTTCAGCTCCAGCGGGTGCGCCCTTACGAGACGCGTCTTTTGACGTATCGTGCTCTTCTCTCCGATGACTGCTTCTCGAGATAATCACGAAAAACTGAAAAAACGAGCTAACCTAACCTAACCTAACCTAACCTAACCTAACTTAAACCTAACCTAACCTAACCCTCTTTTGTGGAGGAGGAGGATTATAATAGGGGTCCCGCCTGGACACTTAAAAACCGAGATTCATAAAACGGAAGGGCCGGATGTGGCAGTTTATTGGGCAACCGAAAGTACTTAATCTAAGGAACATATAACGAGCTAACCTAACCTAACCTAACCTAACCTAACCTAACCTAACCTAACCTAACCTAACTTAAACCTAACCTAACCTAACCCTCTTTTGTGGAGGAGGAGGATTATAATAGGGGTCCCGCCTGGACACTTAAAAACCGAGATTCATAAAACGGAAGGGCCGGATGTGGCAGTTTATTGGGCAACCGAAAGTACTTAATCTAAGGAACATATTTGTTTTTATATAGTAAATTTTGGCACCATCGGAGAGAGCTCATCGTCGCGAATCAGCCGAGGGGTCGCGATCCCGAATCCGCGAATACTGGAATCCACAGGACCAAACACTACATTGGTGAAACATAATCATCACTTTCATCATCTTTTTTTATATTGATGCCTGCTCATCTTTCGGCTCCAGCGGGTGCGCCCTTACGAGACGCGTCTTTTGACGTATCGTGCTCTTCTCTCCGATGACTGCTTCTCGAGATAATCACGAAAAACTGAAAAAACGAGCTAACCTAACCTAACCTAACCTAACCTAACCTAACTTAAACCTAACCTAACCTAACCCTCTTTTGTGGAGGAGGAGGATTATAATAGGGGTCCCGCCTGGACACTTAAAAACCGAGATTCATAAAACGGAAGGGCCGGATGTGGCAGTTTATTGGGCAACCGAAAGTACTTAATCTAAGGAACATATTTGTTTTTATATAGTAAATTTTGGCACCATCGGAGAGAGCTCATCGTCGCGAATCAGCCGAGGGGTCGCGATCCCGAATCCGCGAATACTGGAATCCACAGGACCAAACACTACATTGGTGAAACATAATCATCACTTTCATCATCTTTTTTTATATTGATGCCTGCTCATCTTTCGGCTCCAGCGGGTGCGCCCTTACGAGACGCGTCTTTTGACGTATCGTGCTCTTCTCTCCGATGACTGCTTCTCGAGATAATCACGAAAAACTGAAAAAACGAGCTAACCTAACCTAACCTAACCTAACCTAACCTAACTTAAACCTAACCTAACCTAACCCTCTTTTGTGGAGGAGGAGGATTATAATAGGGGTCCCGCCTGGACACTTAAAAACCGAGATTCATAAAACGGAAGGGCCGGATGTGGCAGTTTATTGGGCAACCGAAAGTACTTAATCTAAGGAACATATAACGAGCTAACCTAACCTAACCTAACCTAACCTAACCTAACCTAACCTAACCTAACCTAACTTAAACCTAACCTAACCTAACCCTCTTTTGTGGAGGAGGAGGATTATAATAGGGGTCCCGCCTGGACACTTAAAAACCGAGATTCATAAAACGGAAGGGCCGGATGTGGCAGTTTATTGGGCAACCGAAAGTACTTAATCTAAGGAACATATTTGTTTTTATATAGTAAATTTTGGCACCATCGGAGAGAGCTCATCGTCGCGAATCAGCCGAGGGGTCGCGATCCCGAATCCGCGAATACTGGAATCCACAGGACCAAACACTACATTGGTGAAACATAATCATCACTTTCATCATCTTTTTTTATATTGATGCCTGCTCATCTTTCGGCTCCAGCGGGTGCGCCCTTACGAGACGCGTCTTTTGACGTATCGTGCTCTTCTCTCCGATGACTGCTTCTCGAGATAATCACGAAAAACTGAAAAAACGAGCTAACCTAACCTAACCTAACCTAACCTAACCTAACTTAAACCTAACCTAACCTAACCCTCTTTTGTGGAGGAGGAGGATTATAATAGGGGTCCCGCCTGGACACTTAAAAACCGAGATTCATAAAACGGAAGGGCCGGATGTGGCAGTTTATTGGGCAACCGAAAGTACTTAATCTAAGGAACATATAACGAGCTAACCTAACCTAACCTAACCTAACCTAACCTAACCTAACCTAACCTAACCTAACTTAAACCTAACCTAACCTAACCCTCTTTTGTGGAGGAGGAGGATTATAATAGGGGTCCCGCCTGGACACTTAAAAACCGAGATTCATAAAACGGAAGGGCCGGATGTGGCAGTTTATTGGGCAACCGAAAGTACTTAATCTAAGGAACATATTTGTTTTTATATAGTAAATTTTGGCACCATCGGAGAGAGCTCATCGTCGCGAATCAGCCGAGGGGTCGCGATCCCGAATCCGCGAATACTGGAATCCACAGGACCAAACACTACATTGGTGAAACATAATCATCACTTTCATCATCTTTTTTTATATTGATGCCTGCTCATCTTTCGGCTCCAGCGGGTGCGCCCTTACGAGACGCGTCTTTTGACGTATCGTGCTCTTCTCTCCGATGACTGCTTCTCGAGATAATCACGAAAAACTGAAAAAACGAGCTAACCTAACCTAACCTAACCTAACCTAACCTAACTTAAACCTAACCTAACCTAACCCTCTTTTGTGGAGGAGGAGGATTATAATAGGGGTCCCGCCTGGACACTTAAAAACCGAGATTCATAAAACGGAAGGGCCGGATGTGGCAGTTTATTGGGCAACCGAAAGTACTTAATCTAAGGAACATATTTGTTTTTATATAGTAAATTTTGGCACCATCGGAGAGAGCTCATCGTCGCGAATCAGCCGAGGGGTCGCGATCCCGAATCCGCGAATACTGGAATCCACAGGACCAAACACTACATTGGTGAAACATAATCATCACTTTCATCATCTTTTTTTATATTGATGCCTGCTCATCTTTCGGCTCCAGCGGGTGCGCCCTTACGAGACGCGTCTTTTGACGTATCGTGCTCTTCTCTCCGATGACTGCTTCTCGAGATAATCACGAAAAACTGAAAAAACGAGCTAACCTAACCTAACCTAACCTAACCTAACCTAACTTAAACCTAACCTAACCTAACCCTCTTTTGTGGAGGAGGAGGATTATAATAGGGGTCCCGCCTGGACACTTAAAAACCGAGATTCATAAAACGGAAGGGCCGGATGTGGCAGTTTATTGGGCAACCGAAAGTACTTAATCTAAGGAACATATTTGTTTTTATATAGTAAATTTTGGCACCATCGGAGAGAGCTCATCGTCGCGAATCAGCCGAGGGGTCGCGATCCCGAATCCGCGAATACTGGAATCCACAGGACCAAACACTACATTGGTGAAACATAATCATCACTTTCATCATCTTTTTTTATATTGATGCCTGCTCATCTTTCGGCTCCAGCGGGTGCGCCCTTACGAGACGCGTCTTTTGACGTATCGTGCTCTTCTCTCCGATGACTGCTTCTCGAGATAATCACGAAAAACTGAAAAAACGAGCTAACCTAACCTAACCTAACCTAACCTAACCTAACTTAAACCTAACCTAACCTAACCCTCTTTTGTGGAGGAGGAGGATTATAATAGGGGTCCCGCCTGGACACTTAAAAACCGAGATTCATAAAACGGAAGGGCCGGATGTGGCAGTTTATTGGGCAACCGAAAGTACTTAATCTAAGGAACATATTTGTTTTTATATAGTAAATTTTGGCACCATCGGAGAGAGCTCATCGTCGCGAATCAGCCGAGGGGTCGCGATCCCGAATCCGCGAATACTGGAATCCACAGGACCAAACACTACATTGGTGAAACATAATCATCACTTTCATCATCTTTTTTTATATTGATGCCTGCTCATCTTTCGGCTCCAGCGGGTGCGCCCTTACGAGACGCGTCTTTTGACGTATCGTGCTCTTCTCTCCGATGACTGCTTCTCGAGATAATCACGAAAAACTGAAAAAACGAGCTAACCTAACCTAACCTAACCTAACCTAACCTAACTTAAACCTAACCTAACCTAACCCTCTTTTGTGGAGGAGGAGGATTATAATAGGGGTCCCGCCTGGACACTTAAAAACCGAGATTCATAAAACGGAAGGGCCGGATGTGGCAGTTTATTGGGCAACCGAAAGTACTTAATCTAAGGAACATATAACGAGCTAACCTAACCTAACCTAACCTAACCTAACCTAACCTAACCTAACCTAACCTAACTTAAACCTAACCTAACCTAACCCTCTTTTGTGGAGGAGGAGGATTATAATAGGGGTCCCGCCTGGACACTTAAAAACCGAGATTCATAAAACGGAAGGGCCGGATGTGGCAGTTTATTGGGCAACCGAAAGTACTTAATCTAAGGAACATATTTGTTTTTATATAGTAAATTTTGGCACCATCGGAGAGAGCTCATCGTCGCGAATCAGCCGAGGGGTCGCGATCCCGAATCCGCGAATACTGGAATCCACAGGACCAAACACTACATTGGTGAAACATAATCATCACTTTCATCATCTTTTTTTATATTGATGCCTGCTCATCTTTCGGCTCCAGCGGGTGCGCCCTTACGAGACGCGTCTTTTGACGTATCGTGCTCTTCTCTCCGATGACTGCTTCTCGAGATAATCACGAAAAACTGAAAAAACGAGCTAACCTAACCTAACCTAACCTAACCTAACCTAACTTAAACCTAACCTAACCTAACCCTCTTTTGTGGAGGAGGAGGATTATAATAGGGGTCCCGCCTGGACACTTAAAAACCGAGATTCATAAAACGGAAGGGCCGGATGTGGCAGTTTATTGGGCAACCGAAAGTACTTAATCTAAGGAACATATTTGTTTTTATATAGTAAATTTTGGCACCATCGGAGAGAGCTCATCGTCGCGAATCAGCCGAGGGGTCGCGATCCCGAATCCGCGAATACTGGAATCCACAGGACCAAACACTACATTGGTGAAACATAATCATCACTTTCATCATCTTTTTTTATATTGATGCCTGCTCATCTTTCGGCTCCAGCGGGTGCGCCCTTACGAGACGCGTCTTTTGACGTATCGTGCTCTTCTCTCCGATGACTGCTTCTCGAGATAATCACGAAAAACTGAAAAAACGAGCTAACCTAACCTAACCTAACCTAACCTAACCTAACTTAAACCTAACCTAACCTAACCCTCTTTTGTGGAGGAGGAGGATTATAATAGGGGTCCCGCCTGGACACTTAAAAACCGAGATTCATAAAACGGAAGGGCCGGATGTGGCAGTTTATTGGGCAACCGAAAGTACTTAATCTAAGGAACATATTTGTTTTTATATAGTAAATTTTGGCACCATCGGAGAGAGCTCATCGTCGCGAATCAGCCGAGGGGTCGCGATCCCGAATCCGCGAATACTGGAATCCACAGGACCAAACACTACATTGGTGAAACATAATCATCACTTTCATCATCTTTTTTTATATTGATGCCTGCTCATCTTTCGGCTCCAGCGGGTGCGCCCTTACGAGACGCGTCTTTTGACGTATCGTGCTCTTCTCTCCGATGACTGCTTCTCGAGATAATCACGAAAAACTGAAAAAACGAGCTAACCTAACCTAACCTAACCTAACCTAACCTAACTTAAACCTAACCTAACCTAACCCTCTTTTGTGGAGGAGGAGGATTATAATAGGGGTCCCGCCTGGACACTTAAAAACCGAGATTCATAAAACGGAAGGGCCGGATGTGGCAGTTTATTGGGCAACCGAAAGTACTTAATCTAAGGAACATATAACGAGCTAACCTAACCTAACCTAACCTAACCTAACCTAACCTAACCTAACCTAACCTAACTTAAACCTAACCTAACCTAACCCTCTTTTGTGGAGGAGGAGGATTATAATAGGGGTCCCGCCTGGACACTTAAAAACCGAGATTCATAAAACGGAAGGGCCGGATGTGGCAGTTTATTGGGCAACCGAAAGTACTTAATCTAAGGAACATATTTGTTTTTATATAGTAAATTTTGGCACCATCGGAGAGAGCTCATCGTCGCGAATCAGCCGAGGGGTCGCGATCCCGAATCCGCGAATACTGGAATCCACAGGACCAAACACTACATTGGTGAAACATAATCATCACTTTCATCATCTTTTTTTATATTGATGCCTGCTCATCTTTCGGCTCCAGCGGGTGCGCCCTTACGAGACGCGTCTTTTGACGTATCGTGCTCTTCTCTCCGATGACTGCTTCTCGAGATAATCACGAAAAACTGAAAAAACGAGCTAACCTAACCTAACCTAACCTAACCTAACCTAACTTAAACCTAACCTAACCTAACCCTCTTTTGTGGAGGAGGAGGATTATAATAGGGGTCCCGCCTGGACACTTAAAAACCGAGATTCATAAAACGGAAGGGCCGGATGTGGCAGTTTATTGGGCAACCGAAAGTACTTAATCTAAGGAACATATTTGTTTTTATATAGTAAATTTTGGCACCATCGGAGAGAGCTCATCGTCGCGAATCAGCCGAGGGGTCGCGATCCCGAATCCGCGAATACTGGAATCCACAGGACCAAACACTACATTGGTGAAACATAATCATCACTTTCATCATCTTTTTTTATATTGATGCCTGCTCATCTTTCGGCTCCAGCGGGTGCGCCCTTACGAGACGCGTCTTTTGACGTATCGTGCTCTTCTCTCCGATGACTGCTTCTCGAGATAATCACGAAAAACTGAAAAAACGAGCTAACCTAACCTAACCTAACCTAACCTAACCTAACTTAAACCTAACCTAACCTAACCCTCTTTTGTGGAGGAGGAGGATTATAATAGGGGTCCCGCCTGGACACTTAAAAACCGAGATTCATAAAACGGAAGGGCCGGATGTGGCAGTTTATTGGGCAACCGAAAGTACTTAATCTAAGGAACATATTTGTTTTTATATAGTAAATTTTGGCACCATCGGAGAGAGCTCATCGTCGCGAATCAGCCGAGGGGTCGCGATCCCGAATCCGCGAATACTGGAATCCACAGGACCAAACACTACATTGGTGAAACATAATCATCACTTTCATCATCTTTTTTTATATTGATGCCTGCTCATCTTTCGGCTCCAGCGGGTGCGCCCTTACGAGACGCGTCTTTTGACGTATCGTGCTCTTCTCTCCGATGACTGCTTCTCGAGATAATCACGAAAAACTGAAAAAACGAGCTAACCTAACCTAACCTAACCTAACCTAACCTAACTTAAACCTAACCTAACCTAACCCTCTTTTGTGGAGGAGGAGGATTATAATAGGGGTCCCGCCTGGACACTTAAAAACCGAGATTCATAAAACGGAAGGGCCGGATGTGGCAGTTTATTGGGCAACCGAAAGTACTTAATCTAAGGAACATATAACGAGCTAACCTAACCTAACCTAACCTAACCTAACCTAACCTAACCTAACCTAACCTAACTTAAACCTAACCTAACCTAACCCTCTTTTGTGGAGGAGGAGGATTATAATAGGGGTCCCGCCTGGACACTTAAAAACCGAGATTCATAAAACGGAAGGGCCGGATGTGGCAGTTTATTGGGCAACCGAAAGTACTTAATCTAAGGAACATATTTGTTTTTATATAGTAAATTTTGGCACCATCGGAGAGAGCTCATCGTCGCGAATCAGCCGAGGGGTCGCGATCCCGAATCCGCGAATACTGGAATCCACAGGACCAAACACTACATTGGTGAAACATAATCATCACTTTCATCATCTTTTTTTATATTGATGCCTGCTCATCTTTCGGCTCCAGCGGGTGCGCCCTTACGAGACGCGTCTTTTGACGTATCGTGCTCTTCTCTCCGATGACTGCTTCTCGAGATAATCACGAAAAACTGAAAAAACGAGCTAACCTAACCTAACCTAACCTAACCTAACCTAACTTAAACCTAACCTAACCTAACCCTCTTTTGTGGAGGAGGAGGATTATAATAGGGGTCCCGCCTGGACACTTAAAAACCGAGATTCATAAAACGGAAGGGCCGGATGTGGCAGTTTATTGGGCAACCGAAAGTACTTAATCTAAGGAACATATTTGTTTTTATATAGTAAATTTTGGCACCATCGGAGAGAGCTCATCGTCGCGAATCAGCCGAGGGGTCGCGATCCCGAATCCGCGAATACTGGAATCCACAGGACCAAACACTACATTGGTGAAACATAATCATCACTTTCATCATCTTTTTTTATATTGATGCCTGCTCATCTTTCGGCTCCAGCGGGTGCGCCCTTACGAGACGCGTCTTTTGACGTATCGTGCTCTTCTCTCCGATGACTGCTTCTCGAGATAATCACGAAAAACTGAAAAAACGAGCTAACCTAACCTAACCTAACCTAACCTAACCTAACTTAAACCTAACCTAACCTAACCCTCTTTTGTGGAGGAGGAGGATTATAATAGGGGTCCCGCCTGGACACTTAAAAACCGAGATTCATAAAACGGAAGGGCCGGATGTGGCAGTTTATTGGGCAACCGAAAGTACTTAATCTAAGGAACATATTTGTTTTTATATAGTAAATTTTGGCACCATCGGAGAGAGCTCATCGTCGCGAATCAGCCGAGGGGTCGCGATCCCGAATCCGCGAATACTGGAATCCACAGGACCAAACACTACATTGGTGAAACATAATCATCACTTTCATCATCTTTTTTTATATTGATGCCTGCTCATCTTTCGGCTCCAGCGGGTGCGCCCTTACGAGACGCGTCTTTTGACGTATCGTGCTCTTCTCTCCGATGACTGCTTCTCGAGATAATCACGAAAAACTGAAAAAACGAGCTAACCTAACCTAACCTAACCTAACCTAACCTAACTTAAACCTAACCTAACCTAACCCTCTTTTGTGGAGGAGGAGGATTATAATAGGGGTCCCGCCTGGACACTTAAAAACCGAGATTCATAAAACGGAAGGGCCGGATGTGGCAGTTTATTGGGCAACCGAAAGTACTTAATCTAAGGAACATATAACGAGCTAACCTAACCTAACCTAACCTAACCTAACCTAACCTAACCTAACCTAACCTAACTTAAACCTAACCTAACCTAACCCTCTTTTGTGGAGGAGGAGGATTATAATAGGGGTCCCGCCTGGACACTTAAAAACCGAGATTCATAAAACGGAAGGGCCGGATGTGGCAGTTTATTGGGCAACCGAAAGTACTTAATCTAAGGAACATATTTGTTTTTATATAGTAAATTTTGGCACCATCGGAGAGAGCTCATCGTCGCGAATCAGCCGAGGGGTCGCGATCCCGAATCCGCGAATACTGGAATCCACAGGACCAAACACTACATTGGTGAAACATAATCATCACTTTCATCATCTTTTTTTATATTGATGCCTGCTCATCTTTCGGCTCCAGCGGGTGCGCCCTTACGAGACGCGTCTTTTGACGTATCGTGCTCTTCTCTCCGATGACTGCTTCTCGAGATAATCACGAAAAACTGAAAAAACGAGCTAACCTAACCTAACCTAACCTAACCTAACCTAACTTAAACCTAACCTAACCTAACCCTCTTTTGTGGAGGAGGAGGATTATAATAGGGGTCCCGCCTGGACACTTAAAAACCGAGATTCATAAAACGGAAGGGCCGGATGTGGCAGTTTATTGGGCAACCGAAAGTACTTAATCTAAGGAACATATTTGTTTTTATATAGTAAATTTTGGCACCATCGGAGAGAGCTCATCGTCGCGAATCAGCCGAGGGGTCGCGATCCCGAATCCGCGAATACTGGAATCCACAGGACCAAACACTACATTGGTGAAACATAATCATCACTTTCATCATCTTTTTTTATATTGATGCCTGCTCATCTTTCGGCTCCAGCGGGTGCGCCCTTACGAGACGCGTCTTTTGACGTATCGTGCTCTTCTCTCCGATGACTGCTTCTCGAGATAATCACGAAAAACTGAAAAAACGAGCTAACCTAACCTAACCTAACCTAACCTAACCTAACTTAAACCTAACCTAACCTAACCCTCTTTTGTGGAGGAGGAGGATTATAATAGGGGTCCCGCCTGGACACTTAAAAACCGAGATTCATAAAACGGAAGGGCCGGATGTGGCAGTTTATTGGGCAACCGAAAGTACTTAATCTAAGGAACATATTTGTTTTTATATAGTAAATTTTGGCACCATCGGAGAGAGCTCATCGTCGCGAATCAGCCGAGGGGTCGCGATCCCGAATCCGCGAATACTGGAATCCACAGGACCAAACACTACATTGGTGAAACATAATCATCACTTTCATCATCTTTTTTTATATTGATGCCTGCTCATCTTTCGGCTCCAGCGGGTGCGCCCTTACGAGACGCGTCTTTTGACGTATCGTGCTCTTCTCTCCGATGACTGCTTCTCGAGATAATCACGAAAAACTGAAAAAACGAGCTAACCTAACCTAACCTAACCTAACCTAACCTAACTTAAACCTAACCTAACCTAACCCTCTTTTGTGGAGGAGGAGGATTATAATAGGGGTCCCGCCTGGACACTTAAAAACCGAGATTCATAAAACGGAAGGGCCGGATGTGGCAGTTTATTGGGCAACCGAAAGTACTTAATCTAAGGAACATATTTGTTTTTATATAGTAAATTTTGGCACCATCGGAGAGAGCTCATCGTCGCGAATCAGCCGAGGGGTCGCGATCCCGAATCCGCGAATACTGGAATCCACAGGACCAAACACTACATTGGTGAAACATAATCATCACTTTCATCATCTTTTTTTATATTGATGCCTGCTCATCTTTCGGCTCCAGCGGGTGCGCCCTTACGAGACGCGTCTTTTGACGTATCGTGCTCTTCTCTCCGATGACTGCTTCTCGAGATAATCACGAAAAACTGAAAAAACGAGCTAACCTAACCTAACCTAACCTAACCTAACCTAACTTAAACCTAACCTAACCTAACCCTCTTTTGTGGAGGAGGAGGATTATAATAGGGGTCCCGCCTGGACACTTAAAAACCGAGATTCATAAAACGGAAGGGCCGGATGTGGCAGTTTATTGGGCAACCGAAAGTACTTAATCTAAGGAACATATTTGTTTTTATATAGTAAATTTTGGCACCATCGGAGAGAGCTCATCGTCGCGAATCAGCCGAGGGGTCGCGATCCCGAATCCGCGAATACTGGAATCCACAGGACCAAACACTACATTGGTGAAACATAATCATCACTTTCATCATCTTTTTTTATATTGATGCCTGCTCATCTTTCGGCTCCAGCGGGTGCGCCCTTACGAGACGCGTCTTTTGACGTATCGTGCTCTTCTCTCCGATGACTGCTTCTCGAGATAATCACGAAAAACTGAAAAAACGAGCTAACCTAACCTAACCTAACCTAACCTAACCTAACTTAAACCTAACCTAACCTAACCCTCTTTTGTGGAGGAGGAGGATTATAATAGGGGTCCCGCCTGGACACTTAAAAACCGAGATTCATAAAACGGAAGGGCCGGATGTGGCAGTTTATTGGGCAACCGAAAGTACTTAATCTAAGGAACATATAACGAGCTAACCTAACCTAACCTAACCTAACCTAACCTAACCTAACCTAACCTAACCTAACCTAACCTAACTTAAACCTAACCTAACCTAACCCTCTTTTGTGGAGGAGGAGGATTATAATAGGGGTCCCGCCTGGACACTTAAAAACCGAGATTCATAAAACGGAAGGGCCGGATGTGGCAGTTTATTGGGCAACCGAAAGTACTTAATCTAAGGAACATATTTGTTTTTATATAGTAAATTTTGGCACCATCGGAGAGAGCTCATCGTCGCGAATCAGCCGAGGGGTCGCGATCCCGAATCCGCGAATACTGGAATCCACAGGACCAAACACTACATTGGTGAAACATAATCATCACTTTCATCATCTTTTTTTATATTGATGCCTGCTCATCTTTCGGCTCCAGCGGGTGCGCCCTTACGAGACGCGTCTTTTGACGTATCGTGCTCTTCTCTCCGATGACTGCTTCTCGAGATAATCACGAAAAACTGAAAAAACGAGCTAACCTAACCTAACCTAACCTAACCTAACCTAACTTAAACCTAACCTAACCTAACCCTCTTTTGTGGAGGAGGAGGATTATAATAGGGGTCCCGCCTGGACACTTAAAAACCGAGATTCATAAAACGGAAGGGCCGGATGTGGCAGTTTATTGGGCAACCGAAAGTACTTAATCTAAGGAACATATTTGTTTTTATATAGTAAATTTTGGCACCATCGGAGAGAGCTCATCGTCGCGAATCAGCCGAGGGGTCGCGATCCCGAATCCGCGAATACTGGAATCCACAGGACCAAACACTACATTGGTGAAACATAATCATCACTTTCATCATCTTTTTTTATATTGATGCCTGCTCATCTTTCGGCTCCAGCGGGTGCGCCCTTACGAGACGCGTCTTTTGACGTATCGTGCTCTTCTCTCCGATGACTGCTTCTCGAGATAATCACGAAAAACTGAAAAAACGAGCTAACCTAACCTAACCTAACCTAACCTAACCTAACTTAAACCTAACCTAACCTAACCCTCTTTTGTGGAGGAGGAGGATTATAATAGGGGTCCCGCCTGGACACTTAAAAACCGAGATTCATAAAACGGAAGGGCCGGATGTGGCAGTTTATTGGGCAACCGAAAGTACTTAATCTAAGGAACATATTTGTTTTTATATAGTAAATTTTGGCACCATCGGAGAGAGCTCATCGTCGCGAATCAGCCGAGGGGTCGCGATCCCGAATCCGCGAATACTGGAATCCACAGGACCAAACACTACATTGGTGAAACATAATCATCACTTTCATCATCTTTTTTTATATTGATGCCTGCTCATCTTTCGGCTCCAGCGGGTGCGCCCTTACGAGACGCGTCTTTTGACGTATCGTGCTCTTCTCTCCGATGACTGCTTCTCGAGATAATCACGAAAAACTGAAAAAACGAGCTAACCTAACCTAACCTAACCTAACCTAACCTAACTTAAACCTAACCTAACCTAACCCTCTTTTGTGGAGGAGGAGGATTATAATAGGGGTCCCGCCTGGACACTTAAAAACCGAGATTCATAAAACGGAAGGGCCGGATGTGGCAGTTTATTGGGCAACCGAAAGTACTTAATCTAAGGAACATATAACGAGCTAACCTAACCTTTTTTTTTTTTTTTTTTTTTTTTTTTTTTTTTTTTTTTTTTTTTTTTTTTTTTTTTTTGTTACCCGGGGGAAATCCTCATGGATCTTCAGGGGGTGGTGAGGGCCACCCCCCGGTATGCCGGACTTTTACCGACTAAAACCCCCGGGGTGGTCCGTCAAGCGCTCTAGGGCCGAGGGGCATGGCTACTCGCCTTCCCAGAGCCCGGCCCTGCGCGTCGCCCCTTTACGGGCTCACCGTGAATGTAGGGGAGGCAGATGCTCGCCTCCCCACCGCCTTGTGGTGTGTGGGACCACACACTACACCACCGGAGCATTGTCAGACAGCTGGCCCCTCAGCCAGACTGCCCAACCCTCCGTAGGAAGAACCCTGCAGGAAGTTCGGCGGAGCCGAAGCAAGGTCTTCCTCCCGCGGCACAGGAGCAATCAAAGACTGTTCCTGTGTCTCCATAGCCGCGGGGGCGGCATCAGGGGCGTCTCTGTGGTAGACGCCCCCTCTCCGTTTGCGGACGGGCTTCTTGGCGGCCGCGCACGCAGGGTTGCCGACGCGATGGCCGGCAGGTTTGCCCGCTGCGGCGCAGACAAGGCAATAGGCCCGCCCGTCGCACTCTTGGGCCTTGTGGCCCGGCTTAGCACAGCGGTGGCAAAGTCCGCTTCGGTCAATATTGGACCTACACTTTTGGCTCACGTGCCCGGGTTCCAGACAGCGGAAACACCGGAGCACGCGAGGCTCCACTAGGCGGATCTGGGCCATTGCCCAGCCGTTCACCATAACCCCTCGTTCCATCGCCATGTTGGCAACGTCGGCTGGGCAAGTGACCCAGCACACTCCTAACCCGAAGGTACCGAAGCGGACTTCGCTGACCTTGATGTACTCGGCCAAATGTGCTCGCTCCTCCGTCAGTTGGCAGACCGCCTTTATGGCGAAATGCACGTCCTCCTTCGTGACGGAGTCGTCCAGGCCCGACACGCGAAGGCTCACGCACTTCACGGGCCGGGACACCTTGACATCCGTCGCTGGGAGGACGGCCTTGAGCAGATCGCAAAGGCGGTCCGCCTTCTTCTGGGCCTCCTCGCGGGGGCCCGGGATATGTATCATCCGGGCGTCTGTCAGGGTGCCGCGGAGATAGGCGTCCTTGGCACCCACGTCGAACATCGCCGTGCCCATTTGGGACCGAGCGGCTCTTAGGACCCCCTCAAGGGTGGTCCCTCGCTCCTTCGCACCCGGCAGCAGCTTGAATGAGACCACAGCGGTCTTCGGCTGCCGGGCACGGCGCCGCTTACGCGGCTTCTCCTTGTCCTTAGGGGCCTCCTTTGGGGGGGCCCTCTTCTTCTTAGGGCGGACGGCTTTCCCGTCCTTGCCCACTCGTTGCCAGTCATCGGCTCTTGTGCCGGCGGCTTGAGGATCTGCGAGGGGCGGGAATTCCGCCGCCGAGTCCAAATCAAGGGTGGGCGCAGGGCGGGTCTTCTTCCCCTTGCCCTTGCCCTTGGAGGGTTTGGGGTCGGGGTGAGAGCTCTGCCCTGTCCCGGTCACGTCCGGGTTGGGGGCGTCTTCCGCGGCGCCACCGGCCGGCTTCGGCCGGGGCTTCCGCGCGGCCGATTTCGCCGCGTAGGACGCCTTCTCCTCATGGGCCAGCGGCGGGCGGAGCTGTTTGCGGTCATACGCCTCGAACCGCTGGTCCATCATCCTGCCCAGCTCCTGGAGCAGCGAGTTGTGGGTCTCGCCGACAGGAGTGGGCAGGGATGCCTCATCTAAGTCGTAGGGATCGATCCCTAGCCGCTCGCACAGCTTACGCTCTCTTGTGCGCATGGCGGCAAGCTCCTCTCTGAGGTCTCGTAGGTCGACTCGGAGGCGAGAGTTCTCATTGTGAACTTTTCGAACCTCGTCCGACACACGAGACGCTACGAGCTCCTCGACGTCACCTTTAATATTTTTCATAAAGGACTTGGCGTCCCTTATGACAGTCCCTTTCAAATTGCCAGACTTAAGGACCGCCTGGTTGAGCTGGTCCAGGTTGTGGCAGATCCGTTCTCGGAGGGCGTACGCCGACGAGTCCTCCTCCTCAGAGGTCGTGCCGGAAAGCCGCGACTTGAGGTGGGGACGTGCGCTCCGCGCCGTTGCGAGGAGCTCCTTTGCCGCAAGGCGCTCCTCTTCCTCCTTTTGCTCTGCTAAGAGCTTGTTTTTGGCCTCCCACAGACCCACATGGCGGCCGTGGGTCGGGGGGCGTCCTCTGCCTCTTTGGGGGAGCGCCAAGGTCTTGGCAGGCAACTCCCCCTCAGAGTCGCAATCACTTGACTGCGCACTCAGGTAGGTGCGCTTCCGGTCTGATGATACGCCGGAAGCCACCGTCGCGAGGCTCCGACCGGAGTCGGAGTCCTCCATCCGCTCTAAGCGGACCGAAGCCTTTCGTAAGCAAGCGGTGTCCTTATGGGTCGCCGTGGTCGTCGGTGCGGTAGGGGGGTCGGCCCTACCGCCAAGCACAGGGTTGCCCCCCCCAGAAAACGCGGGGCTGCCAGTGCGAGAACGGAGTTCCCGCACTGGGAGGGATTCTCCGGCCGCTGAGCGGCCGGTACCCTCCTGGGGTAGTTCTATTTGTCCTTGTGCTTGGTCCATGGTTGTTGTTTGCATTCATCTAATTGTCATACGTCGCGCTGGAGTTGAAGAATGAAAAATAAAAAGAAGAAGAAGATAGAAGGGGGAAGAAAATAGAAGAATAAAGACATAAAGAGAAGAAGGGGAGAATACAGTAGAAGAACACAATCGTCGCCTAACATAACCTAACCAAAGAACCCTATCAAATAAACCTAGCATAATAATCCGGGAGTTGGGGAAGACGGGAGTAAGTGGGGATGGGATGTGAGTGGGAGAAATAACTAGGGAAGGATAAGAGAGACGAGACGGGAATACAAGGTAAAGGGGGAGATGGGAGAAGGAATTGTTGGTCCTCTTCGCCAATAGCCAGCAATGCCTAAAAAGAAAAACATTGCTGCCTATTGTTGCCCAGGGTGCACCACGAGGAGGTGAGACCAACTTCGCACCCCGAGCTAACCTAACCTAACCTAACCTAACCTAACCTAACCTAACCTAACCTAACCTAACTTAAACCTAACCTAACCTAACCCTCTTTTGTGGAGGAGGAGGATTATAATAGGGGTCCCGCCTGGACACTTAAAAACCGAGATTCATAAAACGGAAGGGCCGGATGTGGCAGTTTATTGGGCAACCGAAAGTACTTAATCTAAGGAACATATTTGTTTTTATATAGTAAATTTTGGCACCATCGGAGAGAGCTCATCGTCGCGAATCAGCCGAGGGGTCGCGATCCCGAATCCGCGAATACTGGAATCCACAGGACCAAACACTACATTGGTGAAACATAATCATCACTTTCATCATCTTTTTTTATATTGATGCCTGCTCATCTTTCGGCTCCAGCGGGTGCGCCCTTACGAGACGCGTCTTTTGACGTATCGTGCTCTTCTCTCCGATGACTGCTTCTCGAGATAATCACGAAAAACTGAAAAAACGAGCTAACCTAACCTAACCTAACCTAACCTAACCTAACTTAAACCTAACCTAACCTAACCCTCTTTTGTGGAGGAGGAGGATTATAATAGGGGTCCCGCCTGGACACTTAAAAACCGAGATTCATAAAACGGAAGGGCCGGATGTGGCAGTTTATTGGGCAACCGAAAGTACTTAATCTAAGGAACATATTTGTTTTTATATAGTAAATTTTGGCACCATCGGAGAGAGCTCATCGTCGCGAATCAGCCGAGGGGTCGCGATCCCGAATCCGCGAATACTGGAATCCACAGGACCAAACACTACATTGGTGAAACATAATCATCACTTTCATCATCTTTTTTTATATTGATGCCTGCTCATCTTTCGGCTCCAGCGGGTGCGCCCTTACGAGACGCGTCTTTTGACGTATCGTGCTCTTCTCTCCGATGACTGCTTCTCGAGATAATCACGAAAAACTGAAAAAACGAGCTAACCTAACCTAACCTAACCTAACCTAACCTAACTTAAACCTAACCTAACCTAACCCTCTTTTGTGGAGGAGGAGGATTATAATAGGGGTCCCGCCTGGACACTTAAAAACCGAGATTCATAAAACGGAAGGGCCGGATGTGGCAGTTTATTGGGCAACCGAAAGTACTTAATCTAAGGAACATATTTGTTTTTATATAGTAAATTTTGGCACCATCGGAGAGAGCTCATCGTCGCGAATCAGCCGAGGGGTCGCGATCCCGAATCCGCGAATACTGGAATCCACAGGACCAAACACTACATTGGTGAAACATAATCATCACTTTCATCATCTTTTTTTATATTGATGCCTGCTCATCTTTCGGCTCCAGCGGGTGCGCCCTTACGAGACGCGTCTTTTGACGTATCGTGCTCTTCTCTCCGATGACTGCTTCTCGAGATAATCACGAAAAACTGAAAAAACGAGCTAACCTAACCTAACCTAACCTAACCTAACCTAACTTAAACCTAACCTAACCTAACCCTCTTTTGTGGAGGAGGAGGATTATAATAGGGGTCCCGCCTGGACACTTAAAAACCGAGATTCATAAAACGGAAGGGCCGGATGTGGCAGTTTATTGGGCAACCGAAAGTACTTAATCTAAGGAACATATAACGAGCTAACCTAACCTAACCTAACCTAACCTAACCTAACCTAACCTAACCTAACCTAACTTAAACCTAACCTAACCTAACCCTCTTTTGTGGAGGAGGAGGATTATAATAGGGGTCCCGCCTGGACACTTAAAAACCGAGATTCATAAAACGGAAGGGCCGGATGTGGCAGTTTATTGGGCAACCGAAAGTACTTAATCTAAGGAACATATTTGTTTTTATATAGTAAATTTTGGCACCATCGGAGAGAGCTCATCGTCGCGAATCAGCCGAGGGGTCGCGATCCCGAATCCGCGAATACTGGAATCCACAGGACCAAACACTACATTGGTGAAACATAATCATCACTTTCATCATCTTTTTTTATATTGATGCCTGCTCATCTTTCGGCTCCAGCGGGTGCGCCCTTACGAGACGCGTCTTTTGACGTATCGTGCTCTTCTCTCCGATGACTGCTTCTCGAGATAATCACGAAAAACTGAAAAAACGAGCTAACCTAACCTAACCTAACCTAACCTAACCTAACTTAAACCTAACCTAACCTAACCCTCTTTTGTGGAGGAGGAGGATTATAATAGGGGTCCCGCCTGGACACTTAAAAACCGAGATTCATAAAACGGAAGGGCCGGATGTGGCAGTTTATTGGGCAACCGAAAGTACTTAATCTAAGGAACATATAACGAGCTAACCTAACCTAACCTAACCTAACCTAACCTAACCTAACCTAACCTAACCTAACTTAAACCTAACCTAACCTAACCCTCTTTTGTGGAGGAGGAGGATTATAATAGGGGTCCCGCCTGGACACTTAAAAACCGAGATTCATAAAACGGAAGGGCCGGATGTGGCAGTTTATTGGGCAACCGAAAGTACTTAATCTAAGGAACATATTTGTTTTTATATAGTAAATTTTGGCACCATCGGAGAGAGCTCATCGTCGCGAATCAGCCGAGGGGTCGCGATCCCGAATCCGCGAATACTGGAATCCACAGGACCAAACACTACATTGGTGAAACATAATCATCACTTTCATCATCTTTTTTTATATTGATGCCTGCTCATCTTTCGGCTCCAGCGGGTGCGCCCTTACGAGACGCGTCTTTTGACGTATCGTGCTCTTCTCTCCGATGACTGCTTCTCGAGATAATCACGAAAAACTGAAAAAACGAGCTAACCTAACCTAACCTAACCTAACCTAACCTAACTTAAACCTAACCTAACCTAACCCTCTTTTGTGGAGGAGGAGGATTATAATAGGGGTCCCGCCTGGACACTTAAAAACCGAGATTCATAAAACGGAAGGGCCGGATGTGGCAGTTTATTGGGCAACCGAAAGTACTTAATCTAAGGAACATATTTGTTTTTATATAGTAAATTTTGGCACCATCGGAGAGAGCTCATCGTCGCGAATCAGCCGAGGGGTCGCGATCCCGAATCCGCGAATACTGGAATCCACAGGACCAAACACTACATTGGTGAAACATAATCATCACTTTCATCATCTTTTTTTATATTGATGCCTGCTCATCTTTCGGCTCCAGCGGGTGCGCCCTTACGAGACGCGTCTTTTGACGTATCGTGCTCTTCTCTCCGATGACTGCTTCTCGAGATAATCACGAAAAACTGAAAAAACGAGCTAACCTAACCTAACCTAACCTAACCTAACCTAACTTAAACCTAACCTAACCTAACCCTCTTTTGTGGAGGAGGAGGATTATAATAGGGGTCCCGCCTGGACACTTAAAAACCGAGATTCATAAAACGGAAGGGCCGGATGTGGCAGTTTATTGGGCAACCGAAAGTACTTAATCTAAGGAACATATTTGTTTTTATATAGTAAATTTTGGCACCATCGGAGAGAGCTCATCGTCGCGAATCAGCCGAGGGGTCGCGATCCCGAATCCGCGAATACTGGAATCCACAGGACCAAACACTACATTGGTGAAACATAATCATCACTTTCATCATCTTTTTTTATATTGATGCCTGCTCATCTTTCGGCTCCAGCGGGTGCGCCCTTACGAGACGCGTCTTTTGACGTATCGTGCTCTTCTCTCCGATGACTGCTTCTCGAGATAATCACGAAAAACTGAAAAAACGAGCTAACCTAACCTAACCTAACCTAACCTAACCTAACTTAAACCTAACCTAACCTAACCCTCTTTTGTGGAGGAGGAGGATTATAATAGGGGTCCCGCCTGGACACTTAAAAACCGAGATTCATAAAACGGAAGGGCCGGATGTGGCAGTTTATTGGGCAACCGAAAGTACTTAATCTAAGGAACATATTTGTTTTTATATAGTAAATTTTGGCACCATCGGAGAGAGCTCATCGTCGCGAATCAGCCGAGGGGTCGCGATCCCGAATCCGCGAATACTGGAATCCACAGGACCAAACACTACATTGGTGAAACATAATCATCACTTTCATCATCTTTTTTTATATTGATGCCTGCTCATCTTTCGGCTCCAGCGGGTGCGCCCTTACGAGACGCGTCTTTTGACGTATCGTGCTCTTCTCTCCGATGACTGCTTCTCGAGATAATCACGAAAAACTGAAAAAACGAGCTAACCTAACCTAACCTAACCTAACCTAACCTAACTTAAACCTAACCTAACCTAACCCTCTTTTGTGGAGGAGGAGGATTATAATAGGGGTCCCGCCTGGACACTTAAAAACCGAGATTCATAAAACGGAAGGGCCGGATGTGGCAGTTTATTGGGCAACCGAAAGTACTTAATCTAAGGAACATATAACGAGCTAACCTAACCTAACCTAACCTAACCTAACCTAACCTAACCTAACCTAACCTAACTTAAACCTAACCTAACCTAACCCTCTTTTGTGGAGGAGGAGGATTATAATAGGGGTCCCGCCTGGACACTTAAAAACCGAGATTCATAAAACGGAAGGGCCGGATGTGGCAGTTTATTGGGCAACCGAAAGTACTTAATCTAAGGAACATATTTGTTTTTATATAGTAAATTTTGGCACCATCGGAGAGAGCTCATCGTCGCGAATCAGCCGAGGGGTCGCGATCCCGAATCCGCGAATACTGGAATCCACAGGACCAAACACTACATTGGTGAAACATAATCATCACTTTCATCATCTTTTTTTATATTGATGCCTGCTCATCTTTCGGCTCCAGCGGGTGCGCCCTTACGAGACGCGTCTTTTGACGTATCGTGCTCTTCTCTCCGATGACTGCTTCTCGAGATAATCACGAAAAACTGAAAAAACGAGCTAACCTAACCTAACCTAACCTAACCTAACCTAACTTAAACCTAACCTAACCTAACCCTCTTTTGTGGAGGAGGAGGATTATAATAGGGGTCCCGCCTGGACACTTAAAAACCGAGATTCATAAAACGGAAGGGCCGGATGTGGCAGTTTATTGGGCAACCGAAAGTACTTAATCTAAGGAACATATTTGTTTTTATATAGTAAATTTTGGCACCATCGGAGAGAGCTCATCGTCGCGAATCAGCCGAGGGGTCGCGATCCCGAATCCGCGAATACTGGAATCCACAGGACCAAACACTACATTGGTGAAACATAATCATCACTTTCATCATCTTTTTTTATATTGATGCCTGCTCATCTTTCGGCTCCAGCGGGTGCGCCCTTACGAGACGCGTCTTTTGACGTATCGTGCTCTTCTCTCCGATGACTGCTTCTCGAGATAATCACGAAAAACTGAAAAAACGAGCTAACCTAACCTAACCTAACCTAACCTAACCTAACTTAAACCTAACCTAACCTAACCCTCTTTTGTGGAGGAGGAGGATTATAATAGGGGTCCCGCCTGGACACTTAAAAACCGAGATTCATAAAACGGAAGGGCCGGATGTGGCAGTTTATTGGGCAACCGAAAGTACTTAATCTAAGGAACATATTTGTTTTTATATAGTAAATTTTGGCACCATCGGAGAGAGCTCATCGTCGCGAATCAGCCGAGGGGTCGCGATCCCGAATCCGCGAATACTGGAATCCACAGGACCAAACACTACATTGGTGAAACATAATCATCACTTTCATCATCTTTTTTTATATTGATGCCTGCTCATCTTTCGGCTCCAGCGGGTGCGCCCTTACGAGACGCGTCTTTTGACGTATCGTGCTCTTCTCTCCGATGACTGCTTCTCGAGATAATCACGAAAAACTGAAAAAACGAGCTAACCTAACCTAACCTAACCTAACCTAACCTAACTTAAACCTAACCTAACCTAACCCTCTTTTGTGGAGGAGGAGGATTATAATAGGGGTCCCGCCTGGACACTTAAAAACCGAGATTCATAAAACGGAAGGGCCGGATGTGGCAGTTTATTGGGCAACCGAAAGTACTTAATCTAAGGAACATATAACGAGCTAACCTAACCTAACCTAACCTAACCTAACCTAACCTAACCTAACCTAACCTAACTTAAACCTAACCTAACCTAACCCTCTTTTGTGGAGGAGGAGGATTATAATAGGGGTCCCGCCTGGACACTTAAAAACCGAGATTCATAAAACGGAAGGGCCGGATGTGG